>OY757014.1:106703191-106884925 GCA_963580285.1 Lucinisca nassula | reverse complement strand
TGGATTGTAAACAATCAGTGTAGACACTGATCAGAAGCCGCGTGCGTTCTGTGTTACCTTGATTTTGTCAGCGATGACATTACGAAAACACGCCTATACAAATACATTGTGAATTTTATCACCGAAAATCGAAAATTTAAAGATGAAAAAATGTGAAAGTTTTCTTATTTCTGCTCTAAAATATAGATTGTGGGTACACGTTAGAACCGCCTCTAATGAGGCGATTCTAACGAGTACCCACAATCTATATTTTGAGCAGAAATAAGAAAAATAAGGTTTACCTTTGTAAACCCCAGTTTTACTATACAAAAGTGGGGTTCAAGGGGGTCAAAATTATATAGGCGTGTTTTCGTGATGGTGGGGCGGGATCTTCTACGGTTAGTAAATTTGGATCGACTGATAAACAATCGACCCGTAAACTTAATAAAACGAAATCGCAATGGCTGGAACGCCGATAGCTCATTTACTAATTTGACTCGAGTTTTTAGTCCCTGAAGTCTGATTTCTTCCATTTTTTTCTAGATATTCATTTATTTAATTTTGTTTGAGGTTTAACGTCCCCGTCAACACTGTAAAGGTCATTTTGGAGACATTGCTTCCAATTTTATGGGACTTTTACCCGACATTGAGATGAAATGACATCTCAAGCCCTGTCGCCCAATGAAACCAATAGGGTTTATTAGCATGGACGGTCCGCCGTGGACCGCGGTTCCTGGACAGGCTTAGATCCTCTAAGCTATTTACCAGTACTAGTGTGCGGGCACGATTCAGCTCTGCGTGGAAGCATCATGCAGCCCATATATTTCTTCAAGCCCCTATGGGCGGGGTGGCCATTTATTTAATACATAGCAGTGAAATCAATGCATATCTGAAACCAAAAAGTGACTGTGAAAATATAAATGATATTTTCACAGGGTGAAAAATAACATGACCAGCAGCCCGGACTAATTTTCTCGCCAAAATTCTTATGTTATCTATAAAATAATTCTGTAAAATACCTTGAAAAAGCATTCTTTGAACTGTAAAAATGCTGTTTTAAAATTGGCGATCTGTTTATGGTTTGCAACTGACAGTTGTGACGTCATAGCCAAGTCAAAAATTGTGACGTAAGATCCAATTGATCAATTACAGTTAGTGTCCTAAAATATTATCAAATAAAAAAAGAGAATTTACTTTTTTTTCGATAATTATCAAAAATATTTCATCTCGTGTGTTGAAAACATCAGAATTTTCATTCGTGCTTCGCGCTCATGAAAATTCTGATATTTTCAACACACTCGATGAAATATTTTTGGTATTCATCGAAAAAAAAAAAGTAAATATCCTCTATATATTTAGGATAACTAAGGCAAGGGAATTGTTTCTTTTCTTGTCTTGCAAATGGATGATAAAGCGATTCGAATGACTAGACAAAACATATATTAACTTTACAGAACTTAACAGAACATCAAAACTATATTCGGCCGCAAAACATGTATTCGTATGACAGATTTATAGGCTTGCGGTAAAACTTTCAAAAGTATTTCCTTTTTTTCTCTCCCTCTCTGTAAATATTAACAAATAAATAAACAAATAAATAAAGAAGAAAGTAGTTAGCGCTTTTTTGAAAATTAAATTATTTGTCGCTCCCTGTAAATGAAAATAAATAAATAAAGAAGAAAAAATACTTGGAGCGTTCCCTTTAGATTGATAAAGTACATTTAGTAGAAACGGGGAATGGAGCGGAATGAAATGGGAATGACGTTTGAATGGAACGGGAACGCCGCGGAAACGACGCGGCAATGCAATGAAAGTGAAACTTTTGACAACAAAACCGCTATCTTCTCTGTACATTAATTTTCCCCGATAGGCCCTATTTGGCGCTATGAGTAAAATATAAGGTGACGGCAATGCTCAGGCTTCGATACAATTAACCCACAGCTCCCATCAGAGACACCAAAGGGAAAGAAACACAAACATGAAATATCTAGACCCTAATGGAAACATCATTAGCGGAAAGCCAAAAGGACAGTTTCTTTCCCACAAAATGGCCAACTGGCTATCCAAAACAAAATAATATAAGCGAAACACAGAATCAAAGACAAGCCATAACAAAAATAAACTGCGACAGAAGAACTGCCTTGGAACGGTCAGTGAAACGAATTCCACAGGTGTGTGTAATTTGTTCAATCCGCATGAAGGCCTCCTAACTCACCGAGAACACATAAATCAAACAACCACAGAGATGAAACAACGGTGAGGACCCGGCAGCAAGAAACCACTGAAATACTGGAGCAAACGAAAAACCAAAAGTACTCCGAAACCTCTTTGGGTCGAACTACCCGTGTATGGAACAAATTTTCAGGGCACACAATGAACATAGCATAGTGGTACTTTGTTCACAGCAACAGATAATAGTAACTGACCGCACATGGGTACTGGTAAACCGCTTAGAAAGTGTAAGTCTGCCCAGGCAAAGTGGCGCGAGTCGGACCTTCCATGCATATAAGCCCCTACTGGTTTCACTGGGTGGCAGGGCTTGAGATGTAATGTCATCTCAATGTCGGGTAAAAGTTCCATAACGTTGGAAGAAACGTCCCCAAAATGACCTATACAGTGTTGACGGGGACGTTTAACTTCAAATCAAACAAACAAACAATAAGATGTAATATCTGTAAAAAAAAAACAATAAGACAGTGGGTTTCCCGATTATATAAATACAAGAGCTGAATTTCCAAGAAATTGCCGGAATCGGAGAGTCGCAGTCGCCTCATGACATTCAGGTCTTTACCTGTTTCCGGCCCCCGCCCATCGGGGCCTGAAGAAATATATGGGCTGTATGATGCTTCCACGCAGAGCTGAAACCGACCCGTACACAAGAACTAGTAAACCGCTTAGAGGGACTAAGCCTGCCCATGTAAAGCGGTGCGAATAGGACCATCCATGCCTATAAACCCTATTGGATTCATTGGGTGGCAGGGCTTGAGATGTAATTTCATCTCAATGTCGGGTAAAAGTCCCATAAAATTGGAAGAAACGTCTCTAAAATGACCTATAAACTGTTGACGGGGGCGTTTAACCTCAAATCAAACAAACAAACAAACAAACAGTAAGATGGAATATCTGTAAAAAAAAAAAAACAGTGAGCTTCCCGATGATATGAATACAAGAGCTGAATTTCCAAGACATTGCCGGAAGCGGAAAGTCGCAGTCGCCTCATGACATGCAGGCAGAACAGAACAGAACAGAACAAATCTTTATTTTGTAGACAGATCCGAGGCCGCTTGGTGGCGTAAGGGAATGGCGTAAGGCGAGCTTTACTCACAAGCTTTAACCAACATCTTTACCTGATTGTATTGCTTGCAGTTCATTTTACTATGCTTCAAACCAAAATTAGATGCAGCAGTATGCAACAGTCTTGCGAAGAAGTACGCTTGTAGTAAATTTAGAATATCGTGATCTAAATATGGTCGCTATTACGTTTTCTTCTCTAAATTTAATCAGTTCGATACCAAAATGACGACAGCGCGAAAGGTTTTGTTATTAAACATTTCTTCCTGCACGCAAACTGCTTTAATTTATCAATGAGCAGCACTTGATAAACGGTGACGTTATGGGTCATTCTTGGAAGTTATGGGAAATTTAAAGTCAAGTTCCATGAAGAGGCATAGTGTATATCAACGGGAAAATGAGAAGTCAGGCATCACTTCAGCATTAAAGATCGCCTACTTAACCTTGACTCTGCTGACTACAGTAGAACTTCGATGACTCGAACACCGATGGCTCGTTTACCATGGCTGAGTCGAACCCGTTCTTGAGTCCCTAGGGAATTCCTCTGCATAAGAAATATTGCGGGATAATTAAGGAGATTTTAGTCTTTTATCTTGCAAATGTATGGTGTGTGTACTCATTAGAATCGCCTCGATGAGGCGATTCTAATGAGTACACACAGCATACTTTTTCATAATAGAACATCGAAAAGATATTCAAAAGTATCTCGTTATGCCTCTTGGTAGTAACCCTCAGTGGCTCGAACTACCGCTGTCTCGAATACATTTTCATGGTCCCAAAGGGGTTCGAGCCATCGAAGTTCGACTGTATTTCAATCTGCTTATATCTCCACCGATTGTCAGTCATTTAATCAGAAACTACACTATTTGCTAGAACTGTTTTTGATTGAAATTAAAAACGCCATTTTGTATGATGGTCCTTTTCTCTTCGGAGAGTTGTGGAAGAGTCCAATTTAGAAACTCAGGGTTGAAAGCGTAAGATACAACGATGTTAACACTTACAAACAAGGTGTCTAACATTATTATTGATTTCTAACTTCTGTTATTCTCGATTTATGAAACTTCTCATCCAATTCTTTGATAGATCAATAAAGAATGTTATGAAGAATATAACTGCAAAGAGGAAGTTGTATAAAATTCTCATGTGTTTGTCAAACATTAGCTAACCGCGGGAGAATGTGCTTTCCACAGAGAAAGGAATGCAAAAATAAAGGCGTCTATAGAACGCAACATCTGATCAGCGCCTTCACTATTTGCTGTAAGAATTTTTCTTCTTCTTCAAAAATAAATAAATAAATAAAAACACAAAAGGCCTGACAACATTTATATGGCAAATGGATTTGTCCAACATATAGCAATAGAAGAGTCCACAGTATGCAATGGGTTAAATAAAAAGATTCAATATCTCACACGGTTTTGTTATCTTTATGTGAAGCAAATGGAACATTAAAGCATCGGAGAAGGTTTTGCTTTAACCTTGAAAGCACCCACAATTACCACAGCCGTATAAAAGACGGCCCAACAGGAATCAGAGGGTATGAATCCGTCATTATGTTAAACGAGCGTGGAAGCTCAGTGGTTAGTGCACTTGTCTCTAATGCTAGAGGCCCCCGGTTCGATTCACGGCAGCGGTGATATAATTTCGGTGCCCGAACATGCTCCACTGTCATCATCTGCATCTTTTTGTGTCGTATCCCAGAGAAAGGGAGAAAATCGTTAGAAGAGAAAGCAGAGGAGATGAAAGTGAGGGACAGAGGAGAAAGAGGAAAATGAACGGAAGTGTAGCGACAGAAGAAACAGCAACAGTCCCCTGTTGTCCTTACCTGCATGCTGCAAGAAGACGTCATTTTAAAATATTTTTCCAGTCCCGCCTTCCCCCAACCAACACCCAAACAGAGTTTGCCATTACATGCTCTTTATCTCAAACGGGTGTCACTGATTAGGCCTACTTGGCCGAAACTAGCTAGTTTGGCCCAGAAAACATGCGCACTCCATACATTTCATTCAGTTCTGTGGCTTCTGAAGGATAACCCTTTTATTGAACATATTGCATGGCAGAACCGATAAAAAGATGGCTTGCCGATGGCTATAGAGCACAGACATCGTCCAACAATGATGGGCCATGCAATTTCAACCAGTCACTGAACGCCCTTTGGTGTCGTCATTGAACGCCCGTTGGTGTCTTCATTGACATACTTAATTTGCAATTGCAAGCGTCACCGAAGATGAAAGCAGTCGAATGATCGTGATGTATAAACACACATTAGTTAAGATAGTTTTTATAATGAGCAATTAAGAAAACGCTTAACATATATTAATTGGTGTATCTGTCACACACACGATTATTTTACACATGAAATTTCCGACAGCTTCACCTTTCAAGCAATGTGCCTGATTTTTAAAAAGTCCAAGTGGGTAGTGAACAATTCTTTGTGACCCTGCTTTATTTAGACCGATACGAGGATTAGAAGGGTCATTCAATTGTTTCAGAAGAAGATTTTGTATCGCATAGAGTGGTCCGTCCACATATAATAAAAATCTAAAATGAGATCATCTATCATTAAAGCAATAACACACTTTACACCTTTATCAGAAATATTTGCTGTTTATGCCTGGCAGGTGAAAGTTGAATTCGATATTCAGTTGAAATCGACAATAATGCATTAGACAGCGTCGATTTCGAAATCGTGTACAGACGGCTTCGATACTTTCCGGGTTGGCAACATTCTCTACCTTCCACTGAGTAATCTTACATGGGTGTGAGTGGTGGGGCTTGCCGTGTGATGCCGGACAGTGATCCCGATGGACGTTTGTTTCTATCCACCCCTCACACCCATGTACGAATCTTTTTCTTGCATACCTTTCATTTCTGAACGTGGATTTTTAATACTGCACTCACTTCAGTTGCCGATGTCCACCATATTGTGATGACACTTCAGTGAAATTTAGTGACGTCACATAACATGATGTGATGCCAACCTTAACGACCGCGCACATGAGGTCGTATTCAACCAGTGCATGTATCAAACACACGAGAATATTTCATTTTGGGTATGAACACTAGGGTTAGAACAGAATTTCTATTCCAAGCCCAAACTATGGATTTTCTTATCTGTTGTGCAAGAAGTTACATGTTTCTGGCGAAAGAATGTGCACTGCAACCGCTTATGGGAAAGACGTGGTTAAACTCCAAACAATCAAAACAAACAAATTTGTAAACTTGGCACCCCCACAAACTAAAGTAGAGACTGATTTCGTCGCACGAAGTAGGTTGTTCCCTTTCCCGTGCATCACGAAAACACGCCTATATAATTTTGACCCCTTTGAACCCCATTTTTATATAGCGAAACTGGAGTTTACAAGGGTAAACCGTATGTTTGTTATTTCTTTTCTAAAGTATACCCACAATCTATATTTTGAGCAGAAATAAGAGAAATATCACAATTTGTCTTATAAAATTTTCGATATTTAGGCGGTAAAATTCACAATGTACTTGTATAGGCATGTTTTCGTAATGGCATGTGCTAATTACGACCAGTGCTCATTTTCTTTTTTTCCATTCGAAGCATAGCTTGACATTTCACTAAAATAATGTTTAAGTTTTATCACTCTAATAAACTACAGGTGTAAAACCGAACTTTCAAGACAAAGTTGATGAGTATAGCGCAAAAACTCGGATTATTAATAATGTTTTCATCATGACATGTGAAAGGTTGTGGGCATGTAAACACTTTGTCAGAACGCATTAAGTGGTATATGAGATCACAGGATAGCATGTTTGAATGCCCCAGTAACATATCTGCGATGTCTAAGTAACATTTAGCCGTACAAATTACGGTCATGACGAGAAAATAATATCAAATGAATATGGCGATGATTTAATAATCACACAACGCCAAGAAAAAGCTAGAGCGTATGAGGTATATTCACCCAATCCTGGAACCCAGAAGTGGTCATTCAAGAAGAAGTTAGAGAGTTCAGAATACAGCAACTGCTAGATTTGTAACTAGTAATTACTGCTGTGAATGGAATACTAGAATTTGACGAAAAGGAGAATAGTTTAACTTGAGAGCGCCGCCAGAATGTCGCCAGCATTCCAACAGATGACCTTGTTCCTCCAATTACGCGTTGTAGACCACTCATTTGCATGGCAGTCCCCTACTGCTAAACACTGACATTTCTAGGAATATGAATGCAGTT
Source organism: Lucinisca nassula (assembly GCA_963580285.1). Classification (NCBI taxonomy): domain Eukaryota; kingdom Metazoa; phylum Mollusca; class Bivalvia; order Lucinida; family Lucinidae; genus Lucinisca; species Lucinisca nassula. The sequence continues at coordinate 106,877,456 of OY757014.1, read as the reverse complement.
CTAGATTCGATAATATCCTCAGCCCGGATGGTGCAGAGGATAGCGTCTTTGGTGAGAGTTAAGGACTAACTTCCCGTATCACGGGCCTGATGAATTGGAACCGTACTCACAACGTATGTTTTGAGCAGAAATAAGAGTGAGTGAGTGAGTTTTAGTTTTACGTCCCACCAACAGCTAAGGTCATACGGAGACGGACCCTCGGTTTAAAGACTCATCCGAAAGTCTGGAGAAGCCCGGGATCGATCCTGCGATCCCTGGTTTACAAGTCGAGTAGCATAACCACTGCGCCACAGACCCTCCTAAGAGCAGAAATAAGAAAAATGTCAGAAGTTTTTATCTGAAAATTTTTATTTTGGTGTGAAAAATGTTCAACATTTTAGGCGTATTTCATAATTTTCATAATTTCTGTTTACATTTTTCGTAGGTTGGCACTTGGTAGATCGGCCTTCTTGCCCAAAGTTCTCCCTTTAATAATGTTTTACAGCAACGTTTACAACAAACAATGTGCCTTTAACATTAATTTGGTTTTTTACAGAGTTCGTAAAGGTTTTTTCTTTGTTTGTTTGGTTTGGGGTTGTACGTCCCCGTCAACACTGTATATGTCATTTTGGAGACGTTGCTTCCAATTTTTTGGGACTTTTATCCGACATTGAGATGAAATGACATCACAAGTCCTGTCGCCCAATGAAACCAATCGTGTTTATAAGCATGGATGGTCCGACTCGCACCGCTTTGCCTGGGCAGGCTTAGATCTTCTAAGCTGCTTACCAGTACTCGTGTAAGTCCCCGCTCATAGGGGCTTGAAAAAATATATGGGCTGCATGATGCTTCCACACAGAGCTGAATCCGGCCCGCACACTAGTACTGGTAAACCGCTTAGAGGATCTAAGCCTGTCCAGGAACCGCGGTGCGAGGCGGACCGTCCATGCTAATAAACCCTATTGGTTTCATTGGGCGACAGGGCTTGAGAAGTCATTTCATCTTAATGTCGGGTAAAAGTCCCGCAAAATTGGAAGCAACGTCTCCAAAATGACCTTTACAGTGTTGACGGGGACATTAAACCTCAAATCAAACAAACAATTACCAGTACTCGTGTGCTGTCGGTTTCAGCTCTGCATGGAATCATCTTGCAGCCCATCTATTTCTTCAAGCCCCAATGGGCGGGGCCGTCGTAAAGGGTACTTATGTACTGAGTTGCCTGACATACGAAAAAGGCGAGACCAATCTTTTACGTATTGAGTACAGTTGTCAAATACAATTATAGTATCTGCGTGTGTGTGATTTGAACATGACATTCGGGAGAAGATATTTACAGAGGGTCTTTCTTATGTCTTCAGTCATTGAACCCCCGTTACAATTAAACAGGTAGGAGAGTTAAAGAATTAATTACTTGTCCGTTTAACAGCGAAATTGAGCATCTTGAATGAGAGCCCATAAACAAAACATTAAAATGTCAAATGACAGGTTTAGCAAAGAAAGTGGGGCAACCAGCTTTTAACCCATTGAATACAGGTGGGCTCTTCTATTGCTATATGTTGGGCAAGTCCATTTGTCATATAAGTGGTGTCAGGCCTATTGTTTTCATTTTTATTCTATTGAGACGGAACATTCTGTTAGCAAATAGTACAGGCCCTGATCTGGGCTTGCACTGTTTGCCAAGGTACCCCTTTTGGGATTTGCCGCCTACAATGGGATGAATGCAAGAGGATTGTTAGTGTTGATGTTTATTTGAATTCCTGGTCTAAGGGTGGCTTAATGAGGGAAAATGTCCCATATTAAATGTGCACGGAATCGAAAAAAGGGCCTTTGAGCCCTTAGTACAATTGTCTGCGGAAGATGCAAAAACCTAAAATTAGCCCATGAGCAAACAACGACAATGTTCTGACTGCGCCAGTGTGCCGCCTGATCTGAGTCTTCGGTGGTTGCACATGCTATTTTGAGTCTTCACTGTATGCCAGGGCTTTAGTTTGGATTTTTAATGTTTACACACTGCGGGAGACAGATTGATAGATTTACCACGCAATGATATAAAAAATTAATGTATAAATGTTATGAATGAATATTAAATATTATTTTAAAGTGGAAATCGATATAAACAACGTGCAACAACTCTTTTGAGATATGTCTTATTGCGAGGGTAACTGGTTTAGGTATATTATTTAGACACGACTGTACTGAAATCATGTATGTATGCCAAAGGTAATGCAAATGAGCGTGCCTTTTTAAGAAAAAAAGTTGTGTTTTTGTTTGCCGGTTTGAATTGAAACTCAATGACCTAAGTAGTGTTGGCTGGGACGTTAAACCTCAAAATGTACTCGTATAATCATTTTCAATGAGGCAGTTCTATAGATTTATGCTTTGCTTGTTGCATGACTAAATATCACATATTTGTTGTTCTCGCCTGCTATTCGGCCCCGGGGCCATAGGGGCTTGAAGAAATAAATGGACTGCATGATGCTTCCAAGCAGAGCTTAACCCGACCGCACACGAGTACTAGTAAACAGCTCAGAGGATCTAAGCCTGTCCAGGCAAAGCGGTGCGTTTCGGACCGTCCATGCTAATTAACCCTAGCGACAGGGCTTGAGATGTCATTTCATCCCAATGTCGGGTAAAAGTCCCACAAAATTGGAAGCAACGTCTCCAAAATGACCCATATAGTGTTGACGGGGACGTTAAACATCAATTGTCTACGTGACTGTCGCTGACCGATCGCTGTGGGTTGATTACATGTAACTGTAAAATCTCTGCGCTCGTGTACTGGACATTGACAAAAAGTGTAAACCCTGATCAGACGTCGCGCTCTATAAAATGGTGTTTTAGAGGGGTTCCTTTACACGGACTTGTTTACGTGTTGCAAAAATGAAAATTGGTATGGGAGTTCAAATGATACGATTCATAAATTGAAATTCTGAAATTGAAATTATTTTCACAGCAATAAATTCAATTTGAACCAGAACTGAATCAATACCCCCTTGAAAAACACTGAAACATGTATTTATTGCCCTCCAAGTTGTGTATTTAAAGTAGGAAATTAGATATTTGTGAAAAGTCAATGTCCACTTTTCAGGGTTTAAAGTGTCGATAAAAGAGATCAATAAATTTGTTGACCTAGATTGAACTTTTGTTTGAATGGGCCATCTGCCGGATAGGGCGGTGGTGGTTCGCGTCTGTATGATCATCAAGGCTGGGAACATTTTGGCGACGCCTCGTTGAATCAAATCAAATAATAACACCGATATAAACCCTTTTTTATACCAAATGGAATCTTCCTCCTTATATATAGCATGAGTTCTTTACAAAAATTGGGGGTGTCATGTTGTTTACATCAAAATTTATTTGGAAAATGACTGAACTTTTAGCAAACAGTGGAGGCCCTGATCAGACGCCGCGTTCTGCGGCGTCTGATGTGGGCCTGCACTGTTGCCAGGGTACCCGTTTTGGGGTTTCTGGTACTAAATGGGTTAAAGCTGACTTCACAAGTTTGCTAAACAGAACATGTTTGCATATCCATGTAAACGTAAAAAGTATAAGAAAGGAGCTGCTGAGACATGGATACTGTCAAAGTTAACATCTCACCAGTGGCAACAAGGAGTTTTAGCACTAACAAAAACCCGCTCGTAGCTCAAGAAAAATCAAGGGACTGACAGCACTGGTTGGTCGATTGTCTTTGAGTGTAGGATGAAAAAAATGGTTAAATTACTTGGGCGTTACCATTTAACTATTGTAACTTCCTTAATGGAACTTTCGGATCCTTTATGTTCGTTGCGCTCCCTTTTAAACATTATTTGCATAGCGTCCAAAAGTTATACATTGGCAAACAGTGATAACGCGGCGTCTGATCACGTTCTTCACTATTTGCTTAAAGCACGGATACTGATGCGTGGCGTTTGGTGCGAAGATACTTTGCAGCTTTCAGTGCCAGGGCGTTTTACTGCTTTGGCTTTAGTAGGTCTAAGGCCTGTTGTGCTTGAAGCAAGTGCTGGATGGGGCTGTTGCTTAGTTGTTTTTTTCCTTTACCCTTTCTTTCCTGTTTCTCTTACGGGGCGGCTTAAAATTGACTGTTACTTGAGGACTCGGCCGTTGACAGTTACTGATGGGGTGGGGTTGTCACACATTATATAGTAATGGTACATGTAAACCACATAGAGTATCCGAGTGCTAAACATCGGCGAAGCATTATATTGTTTGTTTGTTTGATTTGAGGTTTAACGTCCCCGTCAACACTGCATTGGTCATTTTGGAGACGCTGCTTCCAATTTTGTGGGACCTTTACCCGACATTGAGATGAGCGCTGTCGCCCAATGAAAACAATAAGGTTTATAAGCATTGACCGTCCGACTCGCACCGCTTTGCCTGGGCACTTTATACAAAGAAAACTGGGGTTTACGGGGGTATACGTTATTTTCTTATTTCTGCTCCAAGACATAGGTTGTTGGTACTCGTTAGAACCGAGGTGGCTCTAACGAGCCCCCACACCTATGCTTGCAGTGTAAACAAGAATAATATCACGGATTTTCATCAGAAAAGTAGCCATTTGGAGGTGTGAAAAAATGCACAATGTCGCACGGGCGATTATGTCCGAGTGTAGGTTGGTCTACATAGCGGATTTTTCATTGTTTATAATGACACTTACGCTCACGAATGATCAAAGAAGTATTAATATCTCGTTCATTCAGCTATTCAATCAAACACGGCCAAATATGACATACATCCGAACATCAGAACATCTTTATTCTTAAAGTGCCAATCACAGCCTAAACAGACGTCATTTTCTTGTTGTTGTTGTTGTTGTTGTTGTTAAATCAGCTTTGGCATTTCATATGAATTGCTGGCCTGCAGACAATTCATATGAAATGTCAAAGCCGATTTTATTTAAAAAAAAAAAAAAAAAGAAAAGAAAAGAAATAGAGTTGTATCAGTGCTTCAATTTTGCTTGACAGTTTCAGTAAATTATAATACGTCTTCTTAACATTTTCTATTTCCTTTTAGGAGAATTATGTTTCCGGCAAATGTTGAAATAACACGACCAATTTTGCGGTTTCTTAATTAAAACGGTTTGACAGGAAATGTCTATATAAGAATTATAATTTTAATATATTAATTAAGGTTATTAAAGATTGAGGTCAATGTCATACGTAGAAAAAAAAATCAGGAACTAATTACAATCAAATAAAACGGTAAAAGGTTTCGCAATAACGAATTAGAATTTTTTTTTCTCTCTTTTTTGGGGGGTATTTTTGCCATACATTCTAACACAGCGCGCCTATATAGGCAATGGAAAACAACTGTGTTTTATTCAGGAAGGTGAATTTGGTGTGATTTTCGTTTTTCGTTTTTCGATATTCATTTTCAGGTGAAGTTGGTGTGATTTTCGTTTTTCGTTTTTCGATATTCATTTTCAGGTGAAGTTGGTTTGATTTTCTTTTTTCGTTTTTCGATATTCATTTTCAGGTGAAGTTGGTTTGATTTTCGTTTTTCGTTTTTCGATATTCGAATTGAGGCCGAATATCGTATTTTGACATTCAAAATCCTAGTTTGACATTCGATTTGGCGAAGAAAATCGTATTTTGACATTCAAAATCCTAGTTTGACATTCGATTTGGCGAAGAAAATCGTATTTTGACATTCAAAATCCTAGTTTGACATTCGATTTGGCGCTGACTATCGTATATTGACATTCAAAATCCTAGTTTGACATTCGATTTGGCGCTGAATATCGTATTTTGACATTCAAAATCCTAGTTTGACATTCGATTTGGCGAAGAAAATCGAATTTTGACATTCAAAATCCTAGTTTGACATTCGATTTGGCGCTGAATATCGTATTTTGACATTCAAAATCCTAGTTTGACATTCGATTTGGCGAAGAAAATCGTAGTTTGACATTCAAAATCCTAGTTTGACATTCGATTTGGCGAAGAAAATCGTAGTTTGACATTCAAAATCCTAGTTTGACATTCGATTTGGCGCTGAATATCGTATTTTGACATTCAAAATCCTAGTTTGACATTCGATTTGGCGAAGAAAATCGTAGTTTGACATTCAAAATCCTAGTTTGACTTCGATTTGGCGAAGAAAATCGTAGTTTGACATTCAAAATCCTAGTTTGACATTCGATTTGGCGAAGAAAATCGTAGTTTGACATTCAAAATCCTAGTTTGACATTCGATTTATCGAAGAAAATCGTAGTTTGACATTCAAAATCCTAGTTTGACATTCGATTTGGCGAAGAAAATCGTAGTTTGACATTCAAAATCCTAGTTTGACATTCGATTTGGCGCTGAATATCGTATTTTGACATTCAAAATCCTAGTTTGACATTCGATTTGGCGAAGAAAATCGTAGTTTGACATTCAAAATCCTAGTTTGACATTCGATTTGGCGAAGAAAATCGTAGTTTGACATTCAAAATCCTAGTTTGACATTCGATTTGGCGAAGAAAATCGTAGTTTGACATTCAAAATCCTAGTTTGACATTCGATTTGGCGAAGAAAATCGTAGTTTGACATTCAAAATCCTAGTTTGACATTCGATTTGGCGCTGAATATCGTAGTTTGACATTCAAAATCCTAGTTTGACATTCGATTTGGCGCTGAATATCATATTTTGACATTCAAAATCCTAGTTTGTCGAATGTCAAAATGTCAAACTAGGATTTTGAATGTCAAACTACGATTTTCTTCGCCAAATCGAATGTCAAACTAGGATTTTGAATGTCAAACTACGATTTTCTTCGCCAAATCGAATGTCAAACTAGGATTTTGAATGTCAAACTACGATTTTCTTCGCCAAATCGAATGTCAAACTAGGATTTTGAATGTCAAACTACGATTTTCTTCGCCAAATCGAATGTCAAACTAGGATTTTGAATGTCAAACTACGATTTTCTTCGCCAAATCGAATGTCAAACTAGGATTTTGAATGTCAAAATACGATATTCAGCGCCAAATCGAATGTCAAACTAGGATTTTGAATGTCAAACTACGATTTTCTTCGCCAAATCGAATGTCAAACTAGGATTTTGAATGTCAAACTACGATTTTCTTCGCCAAATCGAATGTCAAACTAGGATTTTGAATGTCAAACTACGATTTTCTTCGCCAAATCGAATGTCAAACTAGGATTTTGAATGTCAAAATACGATTTTCTTCGCCAAATCGAATGTCAAACTAGGATTTTGAATGTCAAACTACGATTTTCTTCGCCAAATCGAATGTCAAACTAGGATTTTGAATGTCAAAATACGATATTCAGCGCCAAATCGAATGTCAAACTAGGATTTTGAATGTCAAACTACGATTTTCTTCGCCAAATCGAATGTCAAACTAGGATTTTGAATGTCAAAATACGATATTCAGCGCCAAATCGAATGTCAAACTAGGATTTTGAATGTCAAACTAGGATTTTCTTCGCCAAATCGAATGTCAAACTAGGATTTTGAATGTCAAACTACGATTTTCTTCGCCAAATCGAATGTCAAACTAGGATTTTGAATGTCAAAATACGATATTCAGCGCCAAATCGAATGTCAAACTAGGATTTTGAATGTCAAAATTCGACTTTCTTCGCCAAATCTAATGTCAAACTAGGATTTTGAATGTCAAAATACGATATTCGGCCTCAATTCGAATATCGAAAAACGAAACACGAAAATCAAACCAACTTCACCTGAAAATGAAAATCGAAAAACGAAAAATGAAAATCAAACCAACTTCACCTGAAAATGAATATCGAAAAACGAAAAACGAAAATCACACCAACTTCACCTGAAAATGAATATCGAAAAACGAAAAACGAAAATCACACCAAATTCACCTTCCTGTTTTATTCTACAACAAATCACGGCTAGGAAGAGCGTGACAAGTGACGTCATTAAAAAGTGCCAATTGATGACGTCACTAGTCGATTTCCTTGACGTTAGACGGTGTAACGTCATTTTCTCGCATCGAAAACGTTAGAAAAAGATGTAAATGCATGTGTTTCAGTCGTTAATTTTAGAAGGATTTCTTCTAATAATGGCGAAAAGTTGTGAGATTTTGAAGGAAACAACAACATTATTGCCGATTTTCAGCGTGTTAGAATCGAAATAGATCAGCTCTAGGCTGTGGTTTATTGAGTAATAAATTACAGTTTGTCGGTCAGTTGTAAGTAGACAAATCACGCGCGCTACGCGCTCGTGATTTGTCTACTTTACAACTGACCTCCAAACTGTGATTTATTACTCAACAAATCACAGTTAGAGCTGATCTATTTCTTAATTAAGCCGTATAAATTAGAAGCGCATGAACATAAATCGAAGAAAGGCTAAGGGTCACTTGCTCATAGGTTGGCTCAAATAAATAAAAGTATGAATATTAATTCATGTTTCATGTTCCTGAAAAAAAAAATAGGCTGTGGGCAGTTTTTTTTACTAAAACCAAAATGTGCTCCCTACACAATATGCATCAAGAAGGATCATATTTTGTACCTTGCCTACACACTATGCTACCATCCGATTGGTAGCATTGTGTACAGAATATGAATAATACCTACACAATATGCTGCCGGTCTGACCAGTTTTCATACCCAAACAGAACGATGTTAGGGTGTTATGAATTCATGTGTGACGTCTGTGTGTTTGCTCGAATTGCGGTTTAGCGTCTTACGGATCGTACGCTTCCCGCTCAACGAGGCTTAGCGGAGTAGAAGGGCTGCATGGTGTCCCCGCGACAGACCTGCAAATGGATTCGAAATTTGAGTACTGATTTGCCGTTTAAGCCTGTCCAGGCGAAGCGGTATGGCTCATAACGTCCCTTCATACAAGCTTACTGAAACATTGAGTATGTTTACTGGGCCTCTAGCTGACACGTGTCAAGCGGAGTACAAAATGTGGCTGAAATATTGTTGACGGGTGAGGGGAGGGGTAACAAACAACCATACACTGATTTTTGTCAACAGGAGCATATTGTGTACCGTCGGACGACCAGTAAAAAGACATAATGTACCCAACTTACACAATGTACTATTCCCCGGGCAGCATACTGTGTAGGCTGGGTACACAGCATGCTACCAGGTATCATATTGTGTAAGTGTACACAATATGCTCCTCCTTGAAGGCGTACCATTACGATAACACGCTCGTGCGACATAGTGCATTTTTTCAAATCTTCAAAATGGCTAATTTTCTGATGAAAATCGGATATTTTGTCTTATTTATACTGCAAACATAGATTGTTGGTGCTCGTTAGAACCGCCTCATTGAGGCGGTTCTAACGAGTACCCATAACCTATGTCTCGGAGCAGAAATAAGAAAAGTAATATATACCCCTGGAAACCCCAGTTTTCTCTATATATGGTGGGGTGTAGTGGGGTGTTCATTTCACGATGCATGCTCCGCCCCCGCCCATAGGGGCTTGAAGAAATATATGGGCTGCATGATGCTTCCACGCAGAGCTGAATCCGTCCCGCACACTAGTACTGGTAAACCGCTTGGAGGATCTAAGCCTGTCCAGGAACCGCGGTGCGAGGCGGACCGTCCATGCTAATAAACCCTATTGGTTTCATTGGGCGACAGGGCTTGAGATGTCATTTCATCTCAATGCCGGGTAAAAGTCCCACAAAATTGGAAGCAACGTCTCCAAAATGACCTTTAAAGTGTTGACGGGGACGTTAAACCTCAAATCAAACAAACAAACAAACATTTCACGATGCAATGTTTCTGAAGCACATTTTGGCTCTATAGTGCATACATGTGCTTTATGGGTGATTTGGATGCCAGATTAGGACATCTGAAACTATTGTAGATGATCATCATATAATTGTATGATATACCGATTATAACTAATACATTTGAGTTTTGAAATGGTAATTAGGTATCTCCTAGATAATGCACCACGAAAGTATTATTTCCGGTGTCTTTCACTCATTTATGCCGAGCGTCCCACTCTTGTACCATTGACAAGGCAAACAATGTAGAGCCCGATCGGACGCCGCAGATTGCGGCGTCTGATCTGAGTCTACATTGTTTGCTTAAAGTACAAATACGTTGCCCGCCAATCGGGGCTTGAAGAATTTAATGGGCTGCATGATGCTTCCACGCAGAGCTGAAACCGACCAGCACACGAGTACTGGTAAACCGCTTACAGGATCTAAGCCTGCCCAGGCAATGCGATGCGAGTCGGCCCGATCATGCTTATAAACCTTATTGGTTTCATTTGGCGGCAGGGTTTGAGATGTCATTTCATCTCAATGTCGGGCAAAAGTCCCACAAACTTGGAAGCAGCGTCTCCAAAATGATCTATACACTGTTGACGGGGACGTTAAACCACAAATCAAACAAACAAAAACAGACCATATGCGATCAGTCCAGGCAGAGATCAATCGGTATTCGCATTCGTGCGGACTGATCAGACACACAAGCTTGATTGTTTGTTAAGATGACCCTTTTGTGCAACAAACACCCTGATCAGACAGCGTGGGTTACTGTGCTCAGCTTACACGCCGTCAGCAATATGTGCACTTTGCACAGTGTATTTGCATGCATTTTAATCTTATAGACTTTCAGTCGCTTAAAACAGATATAAAAAAGGCGACAAATTACTAGAAAATATACAGTAAAATTCTGCTATTAAGACCACCGAAAATTAAGACTAAATCTGCTTTAAAAAGTTTATTTAGAAGGGTGCAATTATTCTTTCTTTGTGGTCTCTGCACACAGTGTCCCCTGGTCAGGGAGCACCTTTGGGACTGTTCAAAAGTGGTCTTTAAGACCACTTTTGAACAGTCCCAAAGGTGGTCTTAATATAGGAATTTTACTGTATTTGTTTTATACGTTGGCCCGATTATTTATATGAGCACATGGTCCCTTTTTAGGCATATCAATTATAATGTGTGTGGGCTGTTGTTTGTTTGGTATTAAAGACTGTGGTTAATAGGGAGACATGACATGACATTAAAATTAAGGTGGATTACCTGTATCATTGCGGTTATGATGTTACTGTTTAGTTCTTTCTGATATATTAACCCTTTTTGTACCAAATGGAATCCTTCCTCCTTATATATAGCTTGAGTCCATTTCAACATTTAGGGGTGTCAGGTTGTGGTTTCTTAAAATAATATTTGGAAATTGGCTGAACTTTTTGCAAACAGTGTAGGCCCTGATCAGGCGTCGCGTTCTGTGGCGTCTGATCTGGGTCGGCACTGTTTGCCACCTACCCCTTTTTGGGGTTTCCGGTGCCGAATTGGTTAAAAAAACCTTCAGACACAGACTTTTAACCCTAATCCTGCTGAACAGGACAACCCCTACCTTTGTAAACAGTGCAGATCCAGCTCAGATGGCCATCTGATCAGGATCTACAATGTTCATCACTAAATGAATGTATTATATCAAGACGTCTCCATAATGACCTAAAAAGTGTTGACGCGGACGTAAGACCGCAATTCAACAAAACAAACATTATATCAAGTATTTTGATTGGTGATTAGTAAGAAATGAGTGTGCCTAAATTAATTTATTCAGCAGGACAAGGGTTTATGACTTAAATACCTTGGGGCCATGAAGAATTGGTCGCGTCAGGGGTAGATCTGCTCACAGCATCGGTGAGGGCTGGATGGGGGCGTATTTTGGCATATCTATTCGTTGCTAGATAAAATGAAAGTACAATATAACTTTAATAACTCGAACACCGATGACTCATTTACCCATGCTAATTCGAATTCGCTCTTAATGGGAATGGGAACTCTTTCAAGGGAGGCAACTCCTGCAAAAGTATTTGGTCTCCCATGTCAGTAGGGGTCAACTTTAAAGGAAAGAATTTGCTCCGGAGGAGCAAATTTTTTCCTTTAAGAGTAGACCCCTTTTTCAGTGGGACAGGGCTTATAGAAAAGCGAACAGGAAGTCCCGAAAGTTGTCTCTCTTTTAAAAATGGTGGAAACAGCTGCCAATTGTTCCCAATCCCCTTAAGTCCCTAAAGAATTCATTTTATAGTTACAGATGCCCATATAATTGAATAAAGTTAGATTGATTGATTGATTGATTGATTGATTGATTGATTGATTGATTGATTGATTGATTTTGGTTTAACGACACGTCAACCCTTGTGGGTCATTTTGTATCGTCTCCCATGCAGAGAAAGAGAGAAAATAGATAGAAGATATAGTAGAGGAGATGAAAGTGAGGGATAGAGGCAATAGAGGAAAATGAATAGTACAGTAGACACCGAAGAAGTAATAACGCCCCCCTCCTCCCCTCCCCCGCTCCCCCTAGCCCTACCTGCTGCAGCCCAGTGACCCAGTATACTAATGAGTACACACAGTATGCCTTTATTTTCTAAAAAAATCGTAAATATACCCTATATTTCTATTTTTCCTCATTACCTTTCTTTTAGATTAACCCTCTGTTTTGACCCAAAATAATGAAGGGCCCAGAAAATCAGCCAAGCGCCCATCTCCCATTCATTTACAAGAAACAAATCAAGACTTTGATGGGCCTTTTTCAATTTTCAAGGGGCCTTTTGAAAAAAAAAATGATGGGCCAAGAACACTTAAATCCCCCCTTATAGCAAAATTGATCAAATTTGAATAGCTTATATATGGGGCCCAAACAAAAATTAAATCAGATTCAGTCTATAACTAATAGTTTTCTCATAAAATGGCTCGGGCACATCCCAGAAATATACATGACCCTCATTAATCCAAACAACCCCGATCTCGAACAAATTTCCAGTATCCCAAAGGTATTCCGAGTTATCAGAGTCTGGCTATGTTGTATGTGCTCATTAGAATAGCATCAACAAGGCACTTCAAATAAGAAAAAACATAAAAAAAAAAAACATTCCTATATAATAATTGTGTCCTTAAACATTATTTTTATTATTTCTTCTCAAAAACAATGATTGTGTGTTCTCGTCAGAATCGCCTCACGGGATACACCTTATGCTAGGTTCCCACTGTCGTGCGATCCGTTACGAACGCCACGATTGGCCATTCGTAAGCGGTCGTGGAATATTCTCTGAAAGTTCAGGTTTGGATACAAGGTGATGAGAGTCGATACGTTCTGGTACGATTAGTTGCGCTCGGATGCAATCCAATCGCGATTTGTCAATTTAAGGTATGACGATCAGCCACGATCTCCTCTCACTTTCAGATACGATCAAATGCGTTCCGATAGGATTGTTGCGATCGAGTCTACGACTTGGTCTCAATCTGAAACGATCATCACGATCGAATACTCCGATTTGGGACGATCTGATACGTGCAGATACGTTCTTATACGCTCATCACGAGCCGATGCGCTCTGTTACGATAGCATACGACTGTCGTCTCGATGTTTTTCACGATCATGATTGAGGGCGATCACGATTTGAGCTACGACTTGACCCCGACTGGTATATATACAGCCGGACTGACCATGGACTTAATTGTTTCTTGAATGTTTACAGCATAAACACTGACCCTCAACCATTGATGATGGTAGGAGTTGCGGATGATGACAATGTGGCAATTTCTCTAACTGGAATGATTCAGGCTTGCCTTTTCCATTCTAAGCTTCCATTACCCTTGGGTGGCATCTTTCAAAGGCTTTAAAAATACTAGAAAAAAACTGTATAAACCAGGGATTGCAGGATCGATCCCGTGCTTCTCCAGACTTTCGGATGAGTCTATAAACCGAGGTTCCGTCTCCGTATGACCTTAGTTATTGTTGGGACGTAAAACTGAAATACACTCACTCACTCATGAGCAGATCGCTGAATGAGTCGCATTAATCTTGAGAACTCGTAATAGATCGTGAACGTTCGTATAAAAACGTAGCCTACTCGTATCTAATCGCATTTACTCGTATCATCTCGTATCTGATAACGAGTCATTCGTGACAGGTCTTGAGCGATGGGACCCGACAGAGCGTAACAAATCGTGACAGAACTTGTGAGATCGCAACATATCTCAACAGAACGCGGTGTTTGTTTTGTCCAAGATTGGCCCGATCACCGCGATTTTGACGCACGGTTAGATGCGATCCGTCGCGCTTCGTTACGATGCAACACGATGTGATACGATGATCCCGATTTGACAATCGATCGTGTTGATCGTGGAAAAATTTTGAACCGTTCAAAAATTTTCTACGATTAACACGATTGCCACGACTGACCTCAAGATCTGATAAGATCTGATAGGATCACCACGATTAATCCACGATTAAGAACACGATTACAATCGTGGCGCGAATCGTGATAGTGGGAACATAGCATTAATGAAGCGGTTCTAACGAGCACCAACATTCTCGGTTTGCAGCAGAAGAAAAAATATCAAATTACTTTCCATTACGAAAACACACCTATGCAAACACATTGTAAGATTTTTTCGCCGAAAAAAATGAAGATTTTTTGAAAAGTGATATTTTTCTTATTTCTGCTCAAAATAAAAATTGTGGGCACTCGTTAGAACCGCCTCATCGAGGCGGTTCTAACGACCGATGAGGCGGTTCAAACGAGTACCCACAATCTATATTTTAGAGCAGAAATAAGAAAAGTAATGTTTACCCCTGTAAACCCTAGTTTTACTATATAAAATTGGGGTTAAAGGGGTCAGAATTGCATAGGTGTGTTTTCGTGATGAGTTTGTTTGTTTGTTTATTTGTTTGATTTGAGGTTTACCGTCCTTGTCAAAACTGTAAAGGTTATTATAGCCCCGCTTGAAAAGTGGGGCTATATTGGATTTGCCCTGTCATTCCGTAATTCTGTAATTCCGTAATTCTGTAATTCTGTAATTCCGTAATTCCGTTATTCCGTTATTTTTTCGTCACAGTTTTCCCCGAAACTAAGAGAGCTAGAAAACTAAAACTTTGTATACACGTGGACAATGGGTGCCTCCACGGACCTTACCGAAATTATGACCAAGGGCCCATAACTCTTGGAGTTATCTCCCCTGATAAGTTTTTTTAAATGAAAATGTTTGGTCACAGTTTTCTCAGGAACGAAAGAAGCTAGAAAGCTCAAACTTTGCATAAATGTGGACAATGGGTGGATATAGGGAGCTTACCAAAATAATGGCCAAGGGCCCATAACTGTTGGAGTTATCTCTCCTGATAGGTTTTTTAAATAAATGAAAATATAGGTTTTTTTTAAATGAAAATGTTTGGTCACAGTTTTCTCAGGAACTAAAGAAGCTAGAAACCTCAAACTTTGCATAAATGTGGACAATGGGTGGATATAGGGAGCTAACCAAAATAATGGCCGAGGGCCCATTACTTTTGGAGTTATCTCCCCTGATAGTAGTTTTTTTTAATAAATGAAAAGGTTTGGTGACAGTTTTCTCAGGAACTAAGAAAGCTAGAATACTGAAACTTTGTATGAACATGAAAAGTGGGTGGATGTATGGCCCTTACCAAAATAATGACCAAAGGCCCATAACTCTTGGAGTTATCTCCCCTGATAGGATATTTTCTGCAAGTAAAAAAATCATTTCACTTTTCTAACCATCAAACCATGAAAAATATTTTCGATACAGTTTTCTCAGGTACTAAGAAAGCTAGAAAGCTGAAACTTTGTATAAACATGAACATTAGGTGGATGTAAGTAAATAATGGCCAACAACATTACTCTTGGGGTTATCTCCCCAGCAAAGAAAAAAAAAATATTAAAGTTTTCTCTGGAACTAAGAAAGCTCCCCTGATAGGTTAAAAGCTTTTAGAGTCAATGTGTCTTACTCCTCTGATAGCGCTATAGCGGGGCTATAGTCAGATCCTCTGACAGCTCTAGTTTTGGAGACGTTGCTTGAAATGACTTCTCAAACCCTGTCGCTCAATGAAACCAATAGGATTTATAAGCATGGACGGTCCGATTCGCACCGCTTTGCCTGGGCAGGCTTTGCTCCTCTAAGTTGTGTACTAGTGCTCGTGTAAGGTCGGTTTCAGCGCATGCGCTGAAGCATCATGCAGCCCATCTATTTCTTCAAGCCCCTATGGGCGGGGGGTGGGGGGCGAAATTACGTTCAGCGAAACTGTTGAAAAGAGAACGCTTAATGTAACGAATCAGCATTTTATAATATACCTATAAATTTCTCACGAGACAAAATTTCTTCTTGTCATCAAAGCTAGTTTAATTCATGATTTGTTTTTTCCAGCAACTTTTTTGAGTTACTCAAATTCAGCTGTCGAGGACATGATACTGTTGACTGGCAGATTTTCATTATTAATTAGTACTTATATTTCACCATTGTTTCTGCATGACATCTTGTTTGAATATTTAATTTTTGAATGCTAGGGTATTACATATACCATAATTGTACGTAGGTAAAATTTATGACGTATCAGATGGATTTGAACTTTTTCTCTATTCTGGGGCCATCCTACGGTATGAAATCGGTCTGGAAAAAGTATATTAAAGAAACATACTAGAGTTTTCGACTATTATGAGATCGCTTTGTTTCACCTGGAGATGGTGTCAAGGACAATGATGCAGTTTTAAAATCATGGTAACTTATCCAACGAAGAACAAAAGAACCTCAATTAACTTTACGAAAACGCGCCTATATAACTTTGACCCAATTGAACCCCACTTTTGTATAGTGAAATGGTGGTTTTCACGGGTAACCTTATTTTTCTTATTTCTCCAAAATAATGATTGTGGGTACTGGTTAGAACGAGGCGGTTCTAACGAGCACCCACAATCCATATTTGAGCAGAAATAAGAAAAATATCACAATTTTTCATCTTAAAAAAATTATTTCGGAGGTGAAGTTTACAATGCATTTGTATAGACGTGTTTACGTAATGAACACCCCAGTAAAACCCATTTTTTCAGATAAAACTGAGGTTTATAGGGGTATACGTTATTTTTTCATTTTTGTTCATAGACATAGGTTGTGGGTACTCGTTAGAGCCGCCTCATCGAGGCGGTTCTAACGAGCACCCACCATCTATTTTTGGAATATAAATAAGACAACCTGCAAAGAGGCCCTTAGCATTTTCCTATAGAGCCAGGGCACAGCGTTTCCTACAATTTACATGTGCGCCCAGCGAAGACTAAGATCAGCCTGCGCATTCGCGCAGTCTGATCAAAGTCTTCGCTGTGCACTCTAAGGATAGCTAAGGCCCCAGTGCTTCTTCATCCACAAGACAAATCTCTGGTCAGACGATATAGATGTACAGGATGAACTGATTCTTCGCTGTTCCCCGGCTTAATTTATGTTTTCTAAATGCGCATGCGAGGTCAACCAATTGGGCAAGGCGCATATCTCTTCTATACGGTTGCGAGGCGTGTCACCTATGCGATAACCTATAAGTACCCAATTTCGTTAAGCATTTTGTTTGTTGCTCGGCGCCCGCCCATCGGGGCTTGGAGAAATAGATTGGGCTGCATGATGCTTCCACGGAGAGCTGAAACCAACCGCGCATGAGTACAGATAAAAGGAGGTCTAAGGAGGTCTAAGCCTGCCCAGGTAAAGTTGTGCGAGTTGGACCGCCCATGCATACAAACCCTATTGGTTTCATTGGGCGGCAGGGTTTGAGATGTCATTTCATGTCAATGTCGGTTAAACGTCCCACGAAAATAGAACCGACCTCTCCATGCAAAATGACCTAAATAGTGTCGACGGGGACTTTTTACTTGAGGTTTAAAGGCCTCGCCAACACCATTAAGGTCATTTTGGAGACGTTGCTCCCAAATTCAGTGTAGGATTTTTACTCCAGCTTGAGATGAAATGACATCTCAAGCCCTACCGCCCAAAGAAACCGCTAGGGTTTAAGGAACGGTCCGAAACGCACCACTTTTCCTCGGCAGGCTAAGACCTTCTAAGCGGTTTACCAGTTCCCAAAAAATCGGTCCGTGTCAGCTCTACTGCAGCCCAATCTATTTCTCCAGGCCGCGATGGGCGGGGGCGTCATTCGTTCGGTATGCTACTCTTAATCATTTCATTTAAATAAGCAAATGATTTATTTGGGCAAACGTTGTAATGTGATTTAACTTGCCTTTCCGAATTCGAATAAGACTAAGCATGTGAACATATTAAGGGAGGGGTCAAAGCCAAGAGAATAATATGGGTTATCTGTAATTTTGTTGTCGACCTGTTTCACAATGTAGGTAAAAAGATGAATCGTTTGATAATAGTCCACCCGCGAACAAATGTAAAGAAAAAACTTGCCCGTTAAAACTTGTGGTGGAGACAACTGCTTTGCAAGTGAAAAGATATACGATAAAATTTCAGTTTGAAAATACTTTTGAAGAAAGGTGATGTCATGGTGTTCTTATTTCTGTTATGTTTGTTAAGTGTACTTGTTCATGAGGGTAACGATTCTTCTCGGTTTGATTTCTACATGATAAAACACACAATCCATCATGGTGAAGTTTACAGTCATGCCATCACGAAAACATGCCTATATAATTTTGACCCCCTTGAACCCCACTTTTATATAGTAAAACTGGGGTTTCCAGGGGTAAACCTAATTTTTCTTATTTCTGCTCTAACATATAGATTGTGGGTACTCGTTAGAACCGCCGCGATGAGGCGGTTCTTACAAGTACCCACAATCTATATTTTGAGCAGAAATAAGAAAAATATCGCAATTTTTCATCTTAAAATTTTCATTCGGCGATAAAGGTGGCTATGTATTTGTATAGGCGTGTTTTCGTAATGCAGGCTCGCTTGAAGCCAATCGATTACGATAACACATGCATTTTTAAAAACCTAAAAAATTTGTAATATTTTTCTTATTTATGCTCCAAACATAGGTTTTGGGTGCTCGTTAGAACCGCCTCATTGAGGTGGTTCTAACGAGTACCCACAACCTATGTATTGCAGCAGAAATAAGGAAATTAATATTTACCCCCGTGAACCCCAGTTTTCTCTATATGAAGTGGTCATTATTTCGCGGTCTTGTTCACGTGATGCAAAGCAAATGGCAGCACCGGTGGGTCGATTATTTCTTAACTGGGTTTAGGCTGGGTTTGCTTGCTTGCGTGCTTGATTTGAGGTTTAACGTCCCCATCAGCACTGTATAGGTCATTTTGGAGACGTTGCTTCAAGTTTTGTGGGCCTTTTCCCGACATTGAGATGAAAAGACATCTCAAGCCCTGCCGCCCAATGAAACCCATAGGGTTTATAAGCATGGATGGTTCGACTCGCACCGCTTTACCTGGGCAGGCTTAGATCCACAAAGCGGTTTACCAGTACTCGTGCGCGGGCCGGACTCAGCTCTGCGAGGAAGTATCATGCAGCCCATATATTTCTTCAAGCCCCTATGGGCGGGGGCCGACGTCGGTTTTCTAAAATAGCAACCAGCAATTGATTTGATTGATTTGGTTTTTAAGGTAACTGGGCGCTTCACATTGAGGCTATCACGGCCAGCAATTCAGAAGTCCAAATATCCATAACTTCGTAATTTTTAAAACGTCAACTGTGGGTATGCGTTCGTGATTTTTTTAATTAAATCAAAAGGAACATTTGTCATTGGGCAACAGGGCTTTAGATGTCATTTCATCTCTATGTCGGGTAAAAGTCCCACAAAATAGGAAGCAACGTCTCCAAAATGACCTATACAGTGTTGACGGGGACAAACAAACAAATTATATAAAAGGAAGGACGTAAGGTATATATACAGCCGTTTGCCCAACTTTGTATTTGTTTCTATTTCAATACTTCTTAATAGGTGTGCATTTGGCCAACTGCAACAATTTTCTCTTTCTGAGTGGCACGTTTTATCATTTGATAACTTTATAATCGAACTTGTTTTTAATAGTCAGATTTTAAAGGACTTCTGGCTAACAAATTTAAATATGCATTATGCTTTGTTATACTCTTTAATAGGCCAAAAAAGTTGACACAAATTGTTTTCGTAGACATCAAAACTTGATGCCAAAATAGTCACAACTAATATGTACAGATGAGTGGATTTATTTGTTAATCACCCATACCGGACAGAGTTAACGCACACACACGAACACTTAACAGCCAGTTTGCGACGGGCAAACATCGATTCGACTTCGCTGATGGCCTGACGTTGGCCCGCTGTTTTGTTACTTAAATTATATAAACGGAAGACATAAACTATTATTTCCCAGACCAAACCGTTTGGTTTGTTTGTTTACTTTGAGGTTTAACGTACCTGTCAACACTATTTAGGTAGGTCATTTTGGAGCCGTTGCTTCCAATCTTGTAGGACCTGACATTGATCATTCAGAATGAAACCAATAGGATTTATATGCATCCACTTTGCCCGGGCAGGTTTCAGCTCTTCGAGGAGGCACCATGCAGCCCAATCTATTTCTCCAAGCCCCTGATGGCGGGACCCAAATCATTCGTAGTTAAACGAAATTTGTTGTGGCTTAGAATGTTTGTTGCGCGAACTATTCTCTTCGTATTTTGGTTTGCCAGCATTATTTTATAAGCACAATAATTTGTAATACTCCATTGAATGATTAAATGGTGGGTGCCTTATTCAAACCAAAACGTCCATGTTTTAACTCATCTATTTCAAAGTACAACGATTAGATGCAAACTTTAAAAACCTTATAGTTTGTCTCATATTCGTATCTTGAAAAGATGTGTTGTGTGTACTCATTAGAATCGCCTCATTTGAGGCGATTCTAATGAGAACACACAACATACCTTTATTTCATTGAAGATAAGATATAATATATTCCCATTCTGTTTTTTGATCAGCTGTTATAATTACCCCTCAATGGCTCGAACTCCCTTTGCATCGAACCCAATTTTCATGACACCAAAGCTCTTCGAGGCATTGAAGTTTTATTGTTTACAGTAAAATTCCGCTTTTAATACCGCCTAAAAATAAGACTAAAACTGCTTTCAAAAGCTTATTAAGAAGGTTTAAGTTATTCTTTCTTTGAGTTTGTTTGTTTGATTTGAGGTTTAAAGTCCCCTTCAATAGTGAATAAGTCATTTTGAAGACGTTGCTTCCAATTTTGTCGGTTGGTTTACTTGACATTGAGGTGAAATGACATATACAGCCCTGGGCAGGCTTGGAACCTCTAAGCGGTTTACTAGTATTCATGTGCGGTCGGTTTCAGCTCTGCATGGAAGCATCATGCAGCCGAAATCTGTTTCTTCAAGCCCGGATTGGCGGGCCGCTTTCTTTGTGTTTTCTACACCTTCTGCTCCTATTAAGATACCACTTTTGAACAGTCCCAAAAAGGTGGTAATAATTTATGAATTTTGCTGTATATTTCGCCATAACTCGCCATCCTCAAAACCACTGCAAGCTGCTAATAACGGCCCTTTTCGATATTTTCTAACAAATCATCGTGATGGTGCTGGATATTATGACTGTGTGCGTAAACGAGCAAATTTCGGTGTCACCGTTCAGAAATGGGGTCAACAATGGCCTCAATGACTCACAATATAAAAGTGAAAAGGACTGAAGTATTGCTATCCTTGACTTCTGAATGATCAGCATATTTTCTAAGATACCTGTCTGATTATTGTTTGATTTTGCTGACAAGTTAAGGAATTTTATACTTATTACTCATACAGTTATTTGTATTATATGATTGATTAGCAATGGTAATTCCGACCATAATTCTTTGCATAAGTATTCAGCACATCCTGTCGATAAAGCATGCAAAGGATGTTTATATTACCACTTCTGAAAGACCTCAAAATAATTAAATTTAGGTTAGAGCCGATTTGAGGCGTTGATTACAATGCTTAACGTAATGAATTGCAAAAACATTCATTGAAACTTTTGCTCTTTCTTATTATATACGTCGGCCCCCGCCCATCGGGGCTTGAAGAAATATATGGGCTGCACGATGCTTCCACGCAGAGCTGAATCCGACCCGCACACGAGTACTGGTAAACCGCTAACAGGACCTAAGCCTGCCCAGGTAAAGCGGTGCTAGTCGGCATGTCCATGCTTATAAACCCTTTTGGTTTCATTGGGCGACAGGGCTTGAGATGTCATTTCATCTCAGTGTCGGGTAAAAGCCCCACAAAATTGGAAGCAACGTCACCAAAATGACCTTTACAGTGTTGACGGGGACGTTAAACCTCAAATCAAACAAACAAACAAATCATAAATGGGTTTACGACTATGACTGCGACGCGTCTCGATTATGCACCCTGCGACAATTTTACGACGGGCGTGGGATTACGTCTGCTATATGCACTCGGCCCCAGGTCAGTAGGCAGTTTTCGTAATGGGACTCGAGACGACAATGAGACATCGATGTTCGATCCATCGATTTTTTTTCTGTACCTACCCACCGTGAGATGCCATGTTCTGCAACAGAAGGTCAGGTGGTTTTCTCCGGTACGCCGGTTTTCGCCGCTCGGCTTGAAACAAGCTTTGTTTGTTTGTTTGTATTGGAGTTTAACGGCCCAGTCAAAACTATTTTTGGTCATTTTTGAGCCGGTCAGTTAACCTATTCACACTTTTCCAGGGCAGGCTTATACGTTTTTCTGTTTGATTTGAGGTTTTAAAGTCCCCGTCAACACTGTAAATGTCATTTTGGAGACGTTGTTTCCAATTTGGTGGGACTTTTACCCTACATTGAGATGAAATGACATCTCAAGCCCTGCCGCCCAATGAAACCAATAGGGTTTATTAGCATGGACGGTCCGCCTCGCACCGCGGTTCCTGGACAGGCTTAGATCCTCTAAGCGGTTTACCAGTACTAGTGTGCGGGCCGGATTCAGCTCTGCGTGGAAGCATCATACAGCCCATGTATTTCTTCAAGCCCCTATGAGCGGGGGCCGAAAGCGGTTAACCAGTACAGTGCACCTTCTTTCGCCAGAAACTGACAACTGCCCTTCTTGAATCAGCGGAAGGGAGAGAATACCCGTAGAAAAGATTTCATGATCAATCTCCACAAAAGAATGATACCGACTGCGGCAGGTATCGAACCCGCGTTCTCCTCATCACCAGTCAGACGCGCATCCGACTGATCTACCGAGGCCGGCTCGAAACAAGTGAAATGATCTTAAAAGGAAAACCTGCCATCACGAAAACACGGCTGTATAATTATGACTCCCTCGAACCCCACATTATTCAGTGAAACTGGGGTTTACAGGGGTTAACCTTATTTTTCTTATTCTGCTCTAAAATATAGAGTGTGGGTACTCGTTAGAACCGCCTCATCGTGGGTACTCGTTAGAACCGCCTCGATGAGGCGGTTCTAGCGAGTAACCACACTCTATATTTTGAGCAGAAATAAGAAAAATATTTCAGCTTTAAAATAGTTTGGGTTCTCGTTAGAACCGCCTCGATAAGGCGGTCCTAACGAGTACCCACACTCTATATTTTGAGCAGAAATAAGAAAAATATCACATTTTTTCGTGTTAAAATTTTCATTTTTTTCGGCGATAAAGGTTACAATGTATTGGTATAGGCGTATTTTCGTTATGCTACCTACTTCAATGGCTAGAGTAAGGATGGTTGTTTCCTAAGGCTAATTCGAACTTTTTCTTGACAGCCGAGAGGATTTATCCATTGCTCCAGATACCCATATAGGGATAGTTGTCTTATTTTATTGTGAAAAGGTATGCTGTGTATACTCATTAGGATTGCCTCGGTATGATGATTCTATAGTTCGAACAAATTGGCCTGAGACTGGTGAACTCTATTAACATATTTTCACACCCGACTGAATACACGTATTTATCTTCGCTGTCTCCCGAAATTGGCGATATTGTTGAGGTCGGTAAATGTCTCGCAATTCACGTGATGCCGAAAACTATCGAGAAGTTTACGAAAGCCGACGTATTAGGCGATAACATTGACTAATTTATTCCTTGCATAAAGGTCAGTCTCGTGTCGAATTGTTCGAACTATAACATTTTATAGAAGATCAAAAAGCTATCCATAAGGTATTCCCCAATATCATTACGAAACACGCCTATACAAATTCATTGTAAACTTTACCGCCGAAAAAAGGAAAATTTTAAGCAGAAAAAAAGCGATATTTTTTCTTATTTCTATTTTAGAGCAGAAATAAGAAAAATAAGGTTTACCCTTGTAAACCCCAGTTTTACTATATAAAATTGAGGTTCAAGAGGGTCAAAATTATATGGGCGTGTTTCGTGATGGTCGTGTAAACTCATTACAATCGCCTCGATAAGGCGATTCAAATATTTTGTAGAAGAAAAAAAAATATCCATAAGTTATCCCCCAATATGCCCGAGCCTCCTGACCTTGCGATACTATCAGTGGCTAGAACTACCACTTTCTCGAATACATTCTCGGTCCCAAGAAAATGTATTCGAGAAAGTGGTAGTTCGAGCGACTGATGGTTGTGCAAGGAGGGGGCCGAGCCTATACAGTTTTACCATACATGCATACATATATACATACGCGCTCGCTTGCACGCACGCCTGCCCGCCCGCCTGCACGCACACACGCACGCACGCACATACATACATACATACATACATACATACATACATACATACATACATACATACATACATACATACATACATACATACACGCCCCGCCCCGCCCCGCCCTTCGGGGCTGGCATTCATGGTGCTTCCCTGCACTGAAACCGTTCCTCAAATCCTGATGGTTTATTTAGGCGGTATGGCTTGAAATGTCATTTGTTCTCAATGCCAGGTAAAAATCCCACAAAAAGGAAGCAACGTCTAGTTTAATCATATTTATTGCAACTCAATTGGGGGTTGGGTCACAAGTTCTCACAACATTAGTTACGGCCGTCCCCCAACGTCTCGTAAATGACCTAACTATTGTTGCCGGGGACGTTAAACCTCAACTCTCAACTCAAACAAACAAACATACATCACCTTGTACATACATCACATTGGAGGGGACACATATAGGTTTCAAACATGCATACATCCTTACTACTATACCGACCTTAATTCTGCTCGATTAATACAACACTCATGCAAATAACGATTAATGCAACACCGGATTTTGTTTGCTTTCAAGGTGGTATACAATTCCAATATCGATACATCAAGTATTTTGAGAAAGTTTCTTTGATCTTTGAATCATTTAATAACCTTTTATTTACTCTAATATCAATCAAATTGTATTTAAATTTTTCGGCGTATAAACTTTATAGGTTTAATATGCTGATATGTCTATCCGGTGGTAGGTCTTAGCGTGTAACAAGAATTTTGACACTTTTGTTTAACCACATCAAAGGAAAAAGGTGACCTAATTGCACCACATCAAAAGGTTATCGTTGACCTATTTCGATAAAACGCCAAAACTATACCCAAAACCCTTTACAGTTTCTGTAGCGGCTTTCAGTCTGTTTTGAAATCTAAAAACATACAGCATGAAGTTCGAATATGCTTATCTTAATGATAAACACTGCAGTGTTCAAATATTTTCATGTCAGAGGGTACAAATATTTTATAAAATTCGAACTCCCTTTGATGCAGGCGTTTCTTGTGGCCGCGTTATACAGGGATTATCGGTTTCTTGCGTAACAGTTTCCATGACACACGCATTCGACGTCATTTTAGTTAGGTACCGTTTCTATGCACTGTGGATTAGCGTTCGTTAACCATTGTCCCACGACGCCCTGCAATGTAAACAATCAAAGTATGGACAACACTGCTGGTTCTATTGTGCTTGTGTGTATCCTGAATCAGGAACACTTACGGCATATAAACTTTAACTTCTTTCAATCCTTCAATTCCTATACTTAAAAGCAAACGGTGTCGAACGGTGCAGACAGACCAGACGGCGAGAACTGATGCGTCAGAACGGCGTCTACACTGCTTGCATGATTTCGGGACCCCAGTCATTTATGGGTTAATAAATTCAATATAGAAAAAAAAACTTTTTAGGTACTTTTTTAATTTCATCGCCCTTGATTTGTTAAACAGTATGCACGCAATAGCTTTAATAGACCGCGGCGTCTGATCAGCGTTTGCTGCAGATTGTTGCAAGTGAAGATATTTGTAAACCTTACAAAATATAAAGGAGATATCAATATATTTGGGGTAATTTTCTTAAGTTATCGCGCTGAGGCGATTCGAATGAGTACACACGACATACGGTGAAATTCCGCTATTATGACCACTTAAAAGTAAGACTAATTCTGCTTTAAACAGTTTATTTAGTAAGTTGCAGTTATTCTTTCTTTTGGCTTTCTTCATAAATTGTCCTCTGGACATAGACCGCCTTTTGTGGACAGTCCCTAAGGTGGTCTGAACAGAGGAATGTTACTTTTTAATTTCTTAATTTTAGTTTAAAGAAAATCGAAAATATATAGCCTTAGTTGCACAATGCGTACTATCAGATCATTCGCTGTCACGAACAAATTTTCATGGTCCTAAAGGTGTTCAAACCATTGAAGTTCTAAAATCTGGCTTTTAAGAACTTAATGAGAATGTATCAGTTATCAAAGACCACTTTTAAACAGTCCCAAAGGTGGTCTTAATATAGGAATATTGCTATATTTTGAAAACTTTACAATAAATGAATCAAACAAGACTCCCCTAAACCTGACAACGGACGGGCAAAATATATCAAGTTAAAGATTGTGACATACATAGATTAAAGCATAAGGGGTCTCCGTTGATACCTGTGTGGCGGTTGATGGCCCCCGCTTTTTAATTTAAACGTCACCAGCACCTTTGGGACCATGAAAATATGTTTGAAACAGGGGCAGTTCGAGCCACAGAAGGTTATTCAAAGCGTACGAGGCATAACTGGAATGACTTTTTGACCTACTTTCAAATTCAGATAGGTGTTCTTATTTCGTCGATGCGATTCTTATGAGTGCACATAACATACAGTTTCAAGATACAGTAAGAAATTAATGTCCGATTCTAGATGCATGGCTTCTTGTATGTCTCATCTACGTGTCCGCGACCAGCAAAGGCTCCGGTTTGCCCGCGCCTTTTCTGGTAGCCTCTGCGATGATACCATTTTCACTTGGGCTGGCTTATTTCTAGTTTAATAAGGACATTAATCACAAACATCATTAGTACCAGACAGTTTAAATTTCTTTTCTGCAATGCTTGTTTGATTCAAATTTACATAAAATTGTATTTTAGACTTTTCCGTTCACTTTTAAGTTTTGAACGTCCTCAATTAAAGTAAGATTTAAGAACTATACTTATTCTGAAAATAATTTCTTCCAAAATATTTCATAAGATAAACATACTTTTACGATTTGTCATTTGTATAATGATTTGTTAAAATGCTTAATTGCAATTTTACCTTTCTTTATCTGTTTTAAAATGGTCTTAATGTAAATAGAAGAATTAAGCGTCTACAGAGCGGAAACAAAACTGAGAGACAGACCTAGACATCTTGTCTAGTTCAATGTACCCACTAAAGCCGAAGTTTTTGTTAACACTTGGGCAAGATTTAGAAATTTTGAGTACAATATTGATAAACGTTGTCTGTAATAGCCGTAGGCTGAATGGAAAGGGTGTTTACTGTTTAACTTGCGTTGAAAGGATGGCTTTATGTTTGTTTTTCATTTCTATCATATTTTTCTATCATAAGGTCCCAGCCAATTTGGGTTTTTCTGTATAAATAATATTATTGGTATAGCATGGTAGTTCAGGCACTTATTCTACTTTCTTGGGATAAGATTTCTGGCTTTTCAAATCAAGTTTTATTAAATTGTAGACCGCGTTAAAATGATTTATATCAAGAGTAAATATATTCATTTTACATGGACGAAATTCTTTAGTGTGTCAAATTTGTATTCGTTTAAGTAAATACTTGAAGTAAAATTGTTATTTTCCATTGAACCGGCTATAAGAAATAATACGGACCAGAGTTACAAATTTTCAGTTTCTGCCACTTCAGTCCCAAATATTGCTCACTTATTAAAAAAAATACATTAGGATAGCATACACATATGAGAAAATACTATATTTTATGGCCCCAAGATTGTATTTTGTCGAAAATTCTTTTCGCAAGTTTACTTACTTCTGCTTCTAGCATACTTTGGTGTTCGTAAGCATCAAGAAACCAATTCCTTTGCAAACCGATTTTAATAAAGACAAATTTACAAGGGTAAACGTTATATTTAAGAAATAGATCAGCTCTAGTTGTGATTTGTTGAGTAATAAATCACAGTTTGGAGGTCAGTTGTAAAGTAGACAAATCACGAGCGCGTAGCGCGCGTGATTTGTCTACTTACAACTGACCGACAAACTGTGATTTATTACCTAACAAATCACTAGCTAGAGCTGATCTATTTCGATTCTAACACGCTGAAACTCGGCAATAATGCTGTTGTTTCCTCCAAATTCTCACAACTTTCCGCCATTGTTAGAAGAAATCCCGCTAAAAGTATCGACTGAAACACATGCATTTACACCCTTTTCTAACGTTGTCGATGCGAGAAAATGACGCTACACCGTCCAACGTCAAGGAAATCGACTAGTGACGTCATAACTTTGCAGTTTTAATGACGTCACTCGTCACGCTCTTCTGAGCTGTGATTTGTTGCAGAATAAAACACAGTTGTTTTCCACTGCCTATATAGGCGCGCTGTGTTAGAATCATAATTTTACTCAAAAACATGACAGATTGAACGTCATCAATGTAGCGGTCCTTGCGAGCTCACACAGTTTGTGTCTAGAGCAGAAATAGGGAAATATGAAAAAAAATCATCTGAAAATTCTTTTTGTACAATATTGGAAGAGGCCGTTATGTAAGTCTAATGGAATCGCTTCTTTGCGCCCTAAATGAAACGGTTCTGTCGAATATAACAATCGTTTGAGCCAAACAAATAAGTGAAATGCTATGTACCCTTGTAGACCTGGCATGTCTATATATACAGTGGGCCGTCCATGGCTGGTCATCACACGCATTTTTCTCCATATACAGTGGTGTTTACACGGGTGGTCATCACAAGGATTTGTTTACGTGATGATCAACCATATTTTGAAGATTCAGACCGGGCTGTTGGCGATGATGGGTCTTGAAACTTACAGTAAATGATGGAAGTGATGAGCATTGTCACTGCAGACAAATACTCTGTTTTAATTCTGACATTTGGGTCCCATCATGAGAAAACCTGTCTTCCATTTTTGCGACAGGGTAAGACTCAAACAGACCTGTTTGAACACAGACAAACAAGAGTCTTGAAATTTCAAATATACAAATAAGAGGTCTGTGTTATAAATAATGCATCTGTGAAACTGTCTGCGCCTCTTGAATGAAGTCTGACCTTAAAGAATTTGATATTCAATGTCCGTTTAACCCATATATGTCTAGCCTCTGCCCAAAAAGAGACTTGACAAAGAACGCAGACACAAATCAGATGCCGCAGAACGTAGCGTCTGATCAGGTTCGGCGATGTTTACTATGAATTTCTGACTTTTTGCAAATCTATAAATCTGGAAATTTACCTGTCCAAAGATGTTTAGCGAAAGAGTCCATTTGTCGCATATAGGTCTAGATTATTATCGAGCTTTACTCACTTGAATATTTTCTTCAGGTAATTTTTCATTTTCTCTAAGAGCTGTTCTCATTGTAATATAAGAATTACTTTTAATTTCATAACATAATCTGATATTATCTCCGTACATATGTTAATAGTCGTTTAGATGTCTACTTCGAAGTTAACTACATTCTTGCACGTTGCAGAATTTTGTAGTGTTTGCATTACCACTTCAATGGAGATTTGCTAATCATCACAAAAACACACCTATATAATTCTGACCCCTTGAACCCCACTTTTATATAGTAAAACTGGGGTTTACAGGGATAAACCTTATTTTTCTTATTTCTGCTCTAAAATATAGATTGTGGGTACTTGTTGGAACCGCCTCGATGAGGCGGTTCTTCGAGGCGGTTCTAACGAGTGCCCACAATCTATATTTTGAGCAGAAATAAGACAAATATCACAATTTTTCATCTTACAATTTTCATTTTTTCGGCGATAAAGGTGACAATGTATTTGTATAGGCGTGTTTGCGTAATAGAACCGGGTTGTAGCAAGTCGTTGTGTTAGAAGAGTTAAAGAAGAAAATGTATTTATGAAAATACAATCAAAAACCATAAAAAATAACACGATTCAAAGCACTCTAAGCACAAGCGGATCGTTCATCTCTGAGCGAATGCCTGTAGAGTGGTCCTCAACTTTGACTTAACCCTTTTCCTGCTGTTCACGACAACCCCTACCTTTACGAACAGTGTAGATCCAGATCAGATGGCCATCTGATGAGGACCTATACCGTTCCACATCCAGTTTGTGAATTTGCAGGAATAAATTACATCAACAAATCTGATTGGTTCAAAGTCAGAAATGGGTGTGACTAAACTATTTATGCGGCGGGATAATGGTTTAATACTTTTTCCGGTACTTGTGGGACATTTAGTTTCATTGCGCTGCTTATGAGACCCTCATCAGACGCCGCAGCATGCTTTTTGCTTAGTGTATACAATCAATGAGGCCCTCGTCAGACGCCGCAGCATGCATTTTGCTTAGTGTACGAGAACTGAACTCCATTTGTTGTAGCATCTGTTAGGTAAGCGATTCAATTGGACAATGTTGAGTTACTAGGCCTACTTTTCTGCGCATTTTAAAGAGTGTAATGCTAAGAATGGTGCGTCTATAAATAACCCTTCTGGAAATGGTACAAACGCCATATTCGAGGGTTTGAATTCACGCGGACAATCGCAGGGAAGCTTCTGGATCGTTCAGTAATTTTTGGTCGATAGATGGATAGATAATCGATCCAAATAATGGGTGCTCGTTAGAACTGTCTTGGTAATTACGAGTACCCTATGTGTTCTTGTTGCTGACTTTTGCAAACCAGGAAAATGGTGTATTCCTATGCAAACCCATAAACTGGGCTTTACCTCGTTATTTATTACAAGAATTTGCCAACGCGGCGATTCATTATTGTTTCATCATTGTATTTTAGAGTCCCCTTTTGGGACATTGACAAACATTCTAGATTCAGATACGCGCATCGGAAAGCGGTGTCATATCTGGGTCTACGCTGTTTGCTTAAATACATACATTTTGAAAACCTACCGAAAACAAAACAAAGCTGACACCCCTAAAATTGGAAATAGATCACTCCAATGTTATTAGGTGGAATATCCCATTGTCATATATGGGTAAAGGAATTATTGATGCCAGTTCCCATTTATGCCCCCACCCCTTTCACCCTTGAGGTGGGGGATATATTGTTTCTGGTGCGGATCCCGTTTGCTCGGCGTAGCCTGTTTGAAGCACCATATCTCTGAACCTATTGATGGATTCTGGTCAAACTTGAATTGTTGCATCACTAGGATGGGGAAAAACAGACAAGGGCATAGGCCCTCAAAAACTATCATTTTTAGTGGGGGTGGTGGCTCGTCTGCACCTTATCTCATGAACGAATCGATAAAATTGGTCAAACTTGGCACAATATATCATTGCAACCTGTCAACGATTTGATTAGATTTTGGTGACCTTGACCTTATTCTCAAGCCCCCCCCCCCCCCCTCTTGTGAACAAATTGATGAAGTTTGGTCAAACTTGGAACAATATATCTATGCAACCTACCAAAGATTTTATTAGCTTTTGATGACCTTGACCTAATTTTAATGGGCACTGGTCCTAAAAAAACTCACTTTTTGGCCACATTTGGCTTGTCTGTGCCGGAAATGGCTTGTCTGCATCCCATCACATGAATGAATCGATGAAATTTAGTCAAACCTGGAATAATAAATCATAGCAACCTTCCAAAGATTTGCTTAGATTTTGGTGAGCTTGACCTTATTTTCAAGGGCAGAGGTTCCAGAAGAAATGTCAATTTTGGCTTGTCTGCACCCTTTTCTCATGAACGAATTGTTGAAATTTAGTCAAACGTGTTATATCATTGCAACCTATCAAAGATTAGATCAGATTTTAGTGACCTTCACCTTATTTTTAAGGGCACAGGTTCCTCAAAACTGTCAATTTTAAGTGGCTTGCCTGCATTCTGTCTCATGGACAAATTTATGAAATGTGGTCAAACTTGGTACAATATATCATTGCACCCTACCAACGATTTGTTAGATTTTGGTGACCTATACCTTATTTTCAAGGTCACAGCCCCCCCCCCCCACACACACACACACGCACACACTAGTAATGATTTGTTTGCAATCTATCTCATTCAAAAATTGATGACTATTGGTCAAACTTTGTACAATATAGATTGCAACCCATCATAAATTGGATAAGACTTGGGTGATGACCGTTTTTAAGGTCACAGGCTCCCAAAAACCGTCAGTTTATGGCCAAAATTGCTTGTATGCACCTCAGATTTTGGTGACCTAAACCTAGTTTTCAAGGTCAAATGGGTGTTTAAATTATATTTATGGTGGGGGACATAATTTTCCTCTGGAAACACTTCCAGCTCTCCCAAGATGTGCTTAAACAATTTTATTCTGAGACATTTGAAGCCATAAAAAACATACAAGTCAATCGTCTTTTCCGGCCCTAGTACTTGTTACAAATTTGATTATCGTTGTTTTCAGCTTTCAGTCACGATTGTCAATACAACTTCCCGCATCTTGTCCCAAAGATATGACATCAAGATATCATGACAGTTATTAATATCATTATGTTACCATCTTATCATAGACAAGTTAGGAAATAAGGTTTCTTAAGTGCTAATAAATGATAAACAAACGATAAAGCATATTTCGTGACAGGCGAGAGACATCAGCTGTATTTTAACCGCATTTTCAAGTGCCCACTATATTTAATCCTAAAGCCCATTGGTGCTTGAAGAAATAAATGGGCTGCATGATGCTTCAACGCAGAGCTGAAACCGACCTGCACACGAGTACTGGTAAACCGCTTAGAGGATGTAAAGCGGTGCGAGTTGGACCGTCCATGCTTATAAACCCTATTGGTTTCATTGGGCGACAGGGCTTGAGATGTCATTTCATCTCAATGTCGGGTAAAAGTCCCACAAAATTGGAAGCAACGTCTCCAAAATGACCTATACAGTGTTGAATGGGACGAACCTCAAATCAAACAAACAAGCAAACAAACAATTTAATCCTAAAACGCCAAGCGCGGGGTAGCAAAAGGGAAGTTATCAAATATTTTTCTTAACTTTCTCTTACTTTCTATGACAATTGATCATAGCATTATTCGACTGGTAAGTTTCGTGAAATGTCTGTGAAATTTCGTATAGGGGCGTGTTGTCTTCTTGTAACAGCCGGTCACATGGTCCAGTCAAATACGAGTTATTTTTCAAGTTCATAAGCGACCGTGAAGCACGATTCTCTTCGATTGAAACGCCGAACCTCCCGTGGATTACGATCGCTAAAGAGCTTGAACCAAATAAAACATTTGATTGGACCATGTGACCGGCTATTACAAGAAGATACCACACTCCTACATGGAATTTCACGGAAAATTCACGAACATCACGTGAACAAGTCCGTGAAATGAACACCCGACCCCCTAAACCCCACTTTAAAACTGGGCTTTACGGGGTAGACATTGTTTTTCTTATTTCTGCTCCAAGACATAGGTTGTGGGTACTCGTTAGAACCGCCTCAACGAGGCGGTTCTAACGAGCGCTAACAACGTATGTTTGCAGCATAAATAAGAAAAATATCACGGATTTTCATCAGAAAAGTAGCCATTTCAGAGATGTGAAATAATGCACTATGTCACACGCAGTCATAGGAATAACTCCGGAAATCAGCTCAAATTTGAGAAGTAAACAAACGTTCAAAATGGTCCTCTAGTAAAAGCTTTACAGCAGGGCAGCTGTGAGACACTTGATTTACTGGTGTTGATAGCAAATTGTTTATATTACATGGCTAACCTGGTACCTAAGCCAAGTAGATAAGTTACTTAGACCACATGTATTGCTTTTGACAACCCAGACTATTCTTTATTTGGTGCAATTTTGTGACAATGTATACACATGGTGCAGTGTATGCTTTCTGTTTAACTGACCCTTTGTTCCATTACCTGTGTATATTTGTTGTTTGGTTTTCCTTTTTCCTTTGACTCACAAAATGCTTATACATTTTGTATAAATGTATAATTATCACAGAATTCTTTTGATGTCAGAAATATGAGTTATAATTTGTATTGATCATCTTTATTTTATAAAAAAATCAAAAACTAAACTTTTACAAATTTACATTTATTAGGTAAAAAAAAATCTGATTCTTTTCATTTCCTGCATAACATTGTTAACAATTTAATTTACACTGATTATTTGTATTATATAACCTTTAATTAATACAAAGATATTTACTTCACTACAGCTTGTGTTGTGCTGTGTGGTCAACGGGTGAACAACAATCCCCCATGCAGGTGGTCAATGGACTAAACCCCCTACCCACCCACGAAAAAAAAGAGGGTCATGATGGCCCTAGATCGCTCACCTGAGAGCCCTTACTTAAGTTTTCTATGCGTTACTTATTCTACAGATATACTTATTCAAGTAATGAATTAAAAGAATACTAGTTAAATGCCTATAATGGGAGAGATAAGAGGAAAAGTACACTCACAGATGGTGCTGCTGCACTGTGGTGCTGCTTTATTGTTTTTTTCCTTTTAAATATACGAGTAGCTGAGCCAGCGGGATTTTATTTTATTTATCAGTTTATTTATTTATTTATTTTTTTCGCATTGTTAACTCGATTTCCAGACATTTCGGCCCCACTACCACCTCGGCCCCTAGACAGGTGGGCCCAAAATCAAGTCGACCCTAGACACCTCGGCCCTAGTCACCTCAGCCATAGACACCTCGGCCCCTAGACATCTCGGCCCCAAAGACACCTCGGCCCCTAGACATCTCGGCCCAAAAGACACCTCGGCCCCTAGACATCTCGGCCCCAAAGACACCTCGGTCCCACTTTTGATATTTGTTAGGGTATGGGCATTTATATCATATTAAAATCGGCCCCGACCATGAGTACTGATAAACCGCTTAGAGGTTCTAAGCCTGGCCAAGAAGATTTTTGAAGGCTTTTTGATCATGTGATCCAGACCCCGCGAACAAACTTTCGTTCCCCCATCCCACTGAGGCTCCATATGAAATTTGGCTTTGATTGGCCCTGCAGTATAGGAGAAGAAGATCTTTGAAAATGGTGGACGGACGACGGACGACGGACGGACGGACGGACGACGGACCATGGCTATACTATAAGCTCACCTATGAGGTGAGCTAAAAAAAGAACTGTTAATGGTTAGTGCTGGCGATGGGTTACATTCTAGGGACACTTTTTTATATGTCATATGCATTTCCGCTATGCTAACAATAGGTTATACATCAGGGGCCAGTTGTTCAAAGTATCGTTAGATTAACGAGCTCGTTAATGGTCAGATTGTTAACTGTTCTAACAAGTGCAATATCTAAAATTTTGTTATTTTTGCTGAAAAACATGAAAACTACTCACATTTTTTCAGCCAAAAATATCAGTATATTTGCCATATTTAATGATCAAAGTCTTAACGAAATGTTAACTATCAAGTTTGAACAACTGGCACCTGCCTACTATGTGAGATTGGTTCAAGTATATTGTTTTGTTTTGTTTGATTTAAGGTTTAACTCTCCGTCAACACTGTGAATGTCATTTTGGAGACGTTGCTTCCAATCTTGTGGGACTTTTACCCAACGTTGAGATGAAATGACATCTCAAGCCCTGTCGCCCAATGACACCAATAGGGTTTATAAGCATGGACGGTCCGACTCGCACGGCTTTGCCTGGGCAGGCTTAGATCCTCTAAGCAGTTTACCAGTACTCGTGTGCGGGTCGGACTTAGCTCTGCGTGGAAGCATCGTGCAGCCCATATATTGCTACAAGCCCCGATGGGCGGGGGCCGTGGTTCAAGTTTAAAATTCAGGGTGATTTTGAGGACTTGATTGTTTGATTCGAGGTTTTATGCCATCGACAACACTATTTAGGTCATTTTGGAGACTTTAATTCAAATTTTATGGGACTTATATCGACATTGAGATGAAATGACATCTCAAGCCCCACAAAATCTTTACAGACGCACACCTTCGAAATAACGTCGTATCAACGTCGATGTGATGTCTTGACTTAGAATCCATGTTGATAACGTCATTTGAACTTTGTAAGCTTGTTAGAAATAATCCACATAGAAGTCAACTGGTATTTTGTTAATATTTTACTTTTAAAATATAAATGTGTTATCTAAACATTGGCTGCAGACCTGTCAGATATTATCAGCCAGATGAGAGTAAAAGCTGTGATGCTGTAAAACCTCTTATATTGTGAAGAATTTGCACTTGATTATGAGGTCAACCTTTTTGTTTACATCTGGCGTTATTCCTATGACTGCACGGGTATGTTATCGTAATGCTTACAAAGCCGATAAAATGTCATTTGCTACATTTGGAACAATGAAAGATTGACATGTCATGTGATGCGTCGGCTCAGCAGATTCACATGGAATTTCAAGACTTATTTTCTTTAAAGGTACATATACATGTGGCACCAGAGACAGCACTGGTGGGTTGATGGGATAGAGTCTAGGCTGGGAGAATGGTTCTTAATGGAGAATTAGACTGTTTAGTTTAACCCATTTACTCATTTTATGCGTCTGACCTGTGTCTACACTGCCATTGTCCCAGCGCATGAGCCGAGTCGATGTTTTACAACAAGCTCTCTTAAAACAGCACTCTTACCTAAAAGATTAGAATAGCGCGGCTGTTTATTACTGTTACCTAATCAGTAATAGTCCCTTGTCAAAACCGCACAGCTACTGCACTTAGTAACATTGGGTCGATTGACATTTTTGCTTATTATGTAGTGCTTTAAGAGTTTTTTTTTTTTTTTTTGGGGGGGGGGGGGGGGGAGGGGGGAGTGGGAGGGGTGGAGTGACTTGAGATCTTGAGATTAGTTTATCCAAGGCTTCCTGATTAGCTTGTAAACGTTAAATTCAACGGTAATCATGTCAATTTACGCATAAATTTGTGTATAAAAGCACAAAAATACTGACGCAGTTTATTTTGTGGAAACTGGTCAATATGACCCTGTTAACAAAGTTAAGAAATAATATTACGGAATTTTGATCCTTTTATCAACAAAATCTCAGATTTCCGTCGCTTCCTCAACGGGTCATTTGGATCCCGAGAACACCTACTTTTGTGCCTTTTGCGAACAACAAAGGGGCAGATCAGACTGCGCATGCGCAGTCTGATCTGCCCCATTGTGTACGATGTTTACACGTGACAATACCTCTAGTTTCTATATCTAAAATTTCAAGACTCTTACTAGTCTGTGTAGCTGAGCAGTCTGGTTTGTATCTTACCTGGCCCCGAGGTTATAAAACTTTTTTAATGCTCAACTCAGCTGAGCATGAAACTTGTGGTGCGCATAAAGATTAAAATACGAAGAAGTTGAGTGATTTTTCTTTCTCAGATAGCGGAGGATGTTATTTGTCCTGCTCACAAATTTTAAAATGCCAACGATTGTTGGCATTTTAAAATTTGTGAGCAGGACAAATTTCATGCTCAAGTGGGTTGAGCATGAAAAAAAGTTTTATAACCTCGGGGCCTGGTTCAGGGCCATTTACCAACAATCGACGCACAAGTACTGTTCATAATGGCGTGGTCTGGCAATATGAGTCTGGGGCAGTTGGGTGAGATGGTACATCTTGCGTCACTGGGACGTGCAGTTGATATTGACAAGGCCTGCTGTCCTTAGGATAAGGGCAGAGGTGTGTGGGTGTGTGTGTGTGTGTGTGTGTGTGTGGGGGGGGGTTGGCTTGTTTCTACACTTCAATTCATTTTCCTCTTTCCCATCTGTCCCTAAGTTTCATCTCCTGAACCATCTCTTCTATCACTTTTTCTCCCTTTCTCTGGGAGACGACACAAATTGACACACAGGGGTTGACGTGTCGTTCAAGCCCAACACAATCAATCAATCAATCACACAATCAATCAATCAAATCTAATATTACTTTTTGAAACTTTTTTCTTTTTCTTCTGCAAACATGGATTGTGGATGCTCGTTAGACTCGTTATGACTGGTACTCAGAACTTTTTTCTTAGCCAACATTGACCCATAAGACGCCAGTCACGACATTTGTCGTCTGCTTTGTCGTCTGTCAGTTACTTTAAAAGTCATTTTAGCAAACAGTGGGGAGCAGTCTGATCTGGGTCCACACTATTTGTCTGTATGCAAAAATATTTTTTAAAAGTTTGCAAGAAGATTCAGCAGACGACATTTTCAGACGTAGTTTTTCTCGGCGTCTTAAGGGCCTAGGTAACAGTTTATACTCTGGATGACCCAAATGTCCTCTTTACAAAGTTTGGTTTACATAGGTATTCATTACTCGGACTTGTTAACGTGCATTACGATACCACACCCGTGTGACATTGTGCATTCATTCATATCCCCAAAACCAGTGCTTCAGCTGAAGTGCACGACCCGCCGGATGCTTTTAGCTTTATGAGTGTTACCATATATGGGAATGGCGGCCATTTTGGTCATGTGACCTGGACCTAAAACGGTTCCCCCAATAAATCCGCCTTATCGTAAGGAGCAAAAATATATCTTATACTTTAGTACTGTATTCTGAATCGTTTGCGGGATAAAATGCATTCTCACTTTCCCAATATAAAAGCATATGTGTCAAAGTTTGACCTAGGCACAAAGAAGGTCAGGGTCAACCCAGGGTCACCATTTTAGCAATTTATGATGGGCCTACGTCCCAGATGTTATTTATCAAGTTTCGTGGAAATCCGCCCAGTGGTTCTGGAGAAGACTATTTTGGAAGGGTTTTTACCATATATGGCTTGGCGGCCATTTTGGTCATGTGACCTGGACTCCATGAGCAAATTTTGGTTGCCCCCATCCCATAGAGGCTCCATATGAAATTTGACTTCAATCGGCCAAATGGTTTCCGAGGAGAAGCAGTTCGAAAATTTTCACATTTTTCGCCTCGACGAGGCTATACTAAATCGAATGTAATATTTCGCAAGTTCATTGGTTAGATCTCATTGATATCTATCAGTATGCCAAAAATTGTTTAAATATTCCAAGCGGTTAGACAAGGTTAAGCAATTTTCACAAACGGGTTACGGACGAACAGACAGACTGACAGAATGACACGGTGATTTTAGGGCACTCTTAGAAAATCAACCGACTATTGGTCGCTTTTTCCGCGGGTCGTGCAATGGCTACTTTTCCGATGAAAAGTTATTTAAACTTATAAAATAGGTTGTGGGTGCTTGTTAGAACCGCCTCATTGAGTGATGCAGTATTGAGTCATGTAGGGCGGGACTAGCCTAAGTCATCCACAATAAACATTTGTTAAATAAGATCTAGATCTCTGGTATTATTAAATAATGTTACTCTTTTAAGATCTATTTTCTGCTAGCGTAGGTATAAGCCGGAAGCCAAAAAAATGACCGCTATTAGATTTGAGATGCAAGAATGCCATCGCTGCGATCGCTATAGTCTGAGAATTCACTTCGCGAATAAAGCGACTACAAACAATAATATTTGCAGACACGAAGAGGGGAATTCTTGGTATGTCGTTTGTGCCTATAATTTAGCAACATCGAAAACCTTTTTAAAATTATCCCTCAATAAAATATATATCATATTAAACCTACATTTATCAACTGCCAGAGATTCTTAAGTCATGATAAAGAGATTAAAATGGTAACCAGGTAATTTCATATTAAAATATTTTTGTTTGCTTTCAAATCAGATAGGCATTCCTAAATTAATTTTGGCAATCAATCATCATTGTGTGTCATATACCTTTAATAATCGGTGGACACCTTTTATTCAGTAAATCGTCGAGAACAATATTTTTCTTAAACTCGGCATTTAAGACTTTTTAAGCCGCTTAAGATAGTAGATAGTCCCTGACAGGCACATCCTATACCATATCCATTAACCCATATATGCCTCGCGGCCCTTTTCTGGGACATTGGCAAACAGTGCAGACACAGATCAGACGCCGCAAAACGCGGCGTCTGATCTGTGTCTTCACTATTTGTTTAAAGAACACTCATTTTTGTAAAATTTCCTACAAGCAATAACAAACCTGGCACCCCTATTATTGGAAATGGTCCACTCCAAACTTACTGGATGGAATATTCCATTGTCATATATGGGTTAATAACGAATGAGACGCGTTCATTTTCCCGTTAGACAAGGTTAATTCTATTTCTCGAGATGCTAGAAAGTTCTATCTCACCCATTGACGGAGACAGCCAAGTCACACCATGGGCCCCTCCATCCCCAACCCAACCCCCAACGCCCATCGGGGCTTGAAGAATAGATTGGGCTGCATGGTGCTTCCACGCAGAGCTGAAACTGACCGCAGGAGTACCGGTTAACCGCTTAGAAGGACTAAGCCTGTCCAGGCAAAGTGGTGCGAGTCGTACCGTCCAATGCATAAGCGGTTTACCAGTACCCATGTGCTATCGGTTTCAGCATTGCATGGAAGTATCATGCAGCCCAAACTATTTCTCCAAGAATCGCATCAGTGAAGACGCTGCCCAGACGCCGCAGAACGCAGCGGGAGTTCACTGTTTGCTTAAGCACAGAAATTAATGTTAACCCGTACCTCTCCAATTTTATTGGGAGGAAGACTTTATTGGACAGTAAAGGGCAACTAGCCTAATTTGCGCGCGGTTTAATTTTATGGGTCAGTGTAGTGCAGAGAACAACACGGCTAAAAATAAAACTTACCCGGAATAAATACGACCAAATTAATTGGTCAGTGACAATAACGTAGACCGTCGCGAAGCTCAATACGATAAGACGTCCATGTGCAACAAAGGCGCCTTTCACTGAATCCTGCAAAACTAATATTTTTCATACGATTTTTATTAAATATTTATGCTCTTTACATATATTGTGGGTGCTCGTTAAAACCGCCCCAGAGAGTCGGTTCTAACGAGTATCCACGATCTATGTTTTCGAGCAAAAATAAAGAAATAATATATACCGTACCCCTGTAAACTCCAATTTTCTCTATATTAAGTGTAGTTTAGAGGGGTGTTCATTTCACGGCTATGTTAACAGGATGTTTTGGGTCAGTTTGTTACTAATCAGTTAACCCAAAAAAAGCAAGTAAGTTAAACTATTAAATTGTTAATTTAAGCTTGAAAAGCCCAAATTCCTCCTCAACTCACATGATATTTGTAATGCTCATAATGGAAATACAGTCAAATGATGCCATTTTTCTGCTTGGATCAGAAAAGAATGTTGCATGTTTTTTGCTCATGGATTTTAAAATGCCAACAATTGTTGGAATTTTAAATTTATTAGCAGGCCACATTTCATGCTCAAGTGAGATGAGCATGTAAAAAGGGCTTTTACAACCTCGGAGCCTGGTTTTAATGACCTGGATGACCAACGTGTTGCAGGGATAAATGTTTTTGGTAGGGACATATAGCAGTATAAAACGGCCCCGCCCATCGGGGCTTGAAGAAATAGATGGGCTGCATGATACTTTCACGCAGAGCTGAAACCGACCGCACATGAGTACTGGTAAACCACTTAGAGGATCTAAACCTGTCCAGGCGAAGCGGTGCGAGTCGGACCGTCACTGCTTATATAAACCCTAATATTTTCATTGGGTTTCAGGGCTTGAGATGTCATTTCATCTCAATGTCGGGTAAAAGTCCCACAAAATTGGAAGCAACGTCTCCAAAATGACCTATACAGTGTTGACGGAGACGTTTAACCTCAAAGCAAACAAACAAATAGCAGTATAAAACGTTTAAGACATTCTTCTATCGGAGACACATGAATGTTTATTGGCAATTTTGCACCCAATCTTTTCTTCCTGATCCGCTGTTTTCATACAGATCAATTAATCTCAATCGCTTATCAATAACATGATACTTTATATCGTCTTAATCATTGCAACAGGTGGTATTAGGTTACTTGTCAACAATGTCAATTACAGGTGTGTTGGGCGTGTCACCCGGTAGAAGGTTTTGAACCATTCTGCAATTCAGCAACTTTTTGGCAAATCGAAAAAGAAATACAATCCCTTTAAGTTCAAGCCTACACCAGTTAACCCTTTTGTACCAAATGAAATCTTCCTCATTATATATAGCAGGAGTCCATTTCAAAATTAAGGGGTGTCAGGTTGTGTTTTCTTCAAAGAATTATTTGGAAAATGGCTTAACTTTTCGCAAACAGTGTAGGCCCTGATCAAACGCCGCGTTCTGCGGCGTCTGATCTGGGCCTGCACTGTTTGCCAATCACCCGGTTTGGGGTTTCTGGTACAAAATGGGTTAAGGCCAAAATATTTCGCTTAAGCAGGAAATAACCCTGCTATCAAAATTGCAATCTAGTGTATCCGTTGCTGTCCTCAAGTCGACCAAAACATTTAACTAACAGTTCAATTGGCTTCTGAAACATATTACTTTTGATTCATTCATTTAGACATGAACAGCCAGAACAGGACCCCAATAGCGTGCCCTTTCTTGTTTGAAATATTTTAAGTATGCATCTACATAAAATGCATGTTTTATACCCTTATTTTCCTGTCCAGGGACAGCGGTGCGAGGCGGACCGTCCTTGATAATAAACCCTATTGATTTCATTGGGTGAAAGGGCTTGAGATGTCATTTCATCTGAATGTCGGGTAAAAGTCCCACAAAATTGTAAGCAACGTCTCCAAAATGACCTTTACAGTGTTGACGGGCACGTTAAACCCCTAATCAAACAAACAATGAACAGGACCCCAATAACGGGCGCTTTCTTGTTTGAAATATTTTAAGTATGCATCTACATTTAATCCATGTTTTATACCCTTAATTTAGTATCTATCTATCTATCTATCTATCTATCTATCTATCTATCTATCTATCTATCTATCTAATGTAATCTATCTATCTATCTATCTATCTATCTATCTATCTATCTATCTATCTATCTATCTATCTGCAATATAATTCCGCTGTTAAGTCCACCTAAAATTAAGACTAACTCTGCTTTTAAAAACTTATTGAGAAGGTTTCTGTCGCGGTTTATTTTTGTTATGGTTTGTCTTTGGGTGTTTGTCGTCGCTTATGTTATTTTATTTTGATAGCCTATTGACCATTTTGTGGGAATGTAACTGTCCTTTTGGCTTTCCGCTGTTGGTGTTTCCATCAGGGTCTGTTGTTTCATGTTTGTATTTCTTTCCCTTTGGTGTCTCTGAAGGGAGCTGTGGGTTAAATGTATCGATTCCTGATCGTTGCCTCCACTTCTATTTTGTTTATCCTTTATTACCGTTTTCATCACCAAGTATCTCCTTATAAGAGACAACCATTGGGTCTGTTCATTTGAACAATTCCAAAGGTGGTCTTAATACAGGAATTTTATTGTATCTGCCATATTAGAAACTCAGAAAGAAACGGTAAAATCTGGCCTGGACATAAACACACATTGAAGACCCAGATAGGACGCCACAGAATCTAGGTCTACACTGTTTGATTAAAATACTGGAATGCAAGGGTTAAATGAAACAATGTAAGTCTCAGGTCAGCTTACACCAAGAGACAATCGGCCCACAAGTGCTGTAAATGTTTTGTTTCTTAATTCAAAATAGAAAGAAACAGTTACTTAAAAAGTCACGATCAAAACCCAAAGTCACCGATGGACATAAACAAAATTAAAACAATATACCAGAAACAGCAAAGGAACGCCGTCGGCTGACCTGAAGGCATACATATAACCACAATAGGTATTCCAACAGTAGTCTTAAGAATTTTATCCGACATTTCTAACGTATGGTCACACCTAAAATCGTAATAGGTATACCAACATTATAACGCCAAAATAATATATCAGAAACTGCAAAGTAACGCCGTCTAGTGGCATGAAAAAAACACACAACAGTAATAAAGGATAGCCATAATAGATATACCAACAACAACATATCAGAAACTGTAAACGAATGCCGTTTGTCATAAAACCGTGATAGGTATACCAACATTATTAAGCCAAATAACATATCAGAAACTGTAAAGGAACGCCGTCTAGCGATATGAAGGCACACATAAACCATCATAATTATACCAAACAACATATCAAAAACAGTTAAGGAACGCTGTCTAGTGACATGA
Source organism: Lucinisca nassula (assembly GCA_963580285.1). NCBI lineage: Eukaryota > Metazoa > Mollusca > Bivalvia > Lucinida > Lucinidae > Lucinisca > Lucinisca nassula. Next base: position 106,833,503 of record OY757014.1, on the reverse strand, counting down.
TGACATACATAAAACCATAACAGATATACCAACATCATTAAGCCAAATTACATATCAGAAACTGCAAAGGAACGCTGTCTAACAACATGAAGAAATACATAAAACCATAATAGGTTTACCAACATTATAAAGTAGAAGTAAAACAAAGATCAGGAATTGATACAATTAACTTACTCCACCCATAAAAGACACCAAAGGGAAAGAAATACAAACATTAAGCGACCAGACCATAATGGAAACCTAAACAAAGGAAGGCCATAAGGACAGTTACTTTCCCACAAAATGGCCATATGGCCATCCAAAACCAAAAGACACAAGTGATACATACAGTAAGTAACAAACAACAACATAAATAAATCGCCACAGAAGAGCTGCCTTGGAACGGTCAGTGGAAGATTTCCACTGGGGGGCTTAAATCGATTTTACGTGGCCACAATCCTCGCCCTTACTTCCGTCGCGATTTAGACAAATAATTTGTTCAGTCCGCATGAAGGCCTCCTAACTCATCAGTGCAACATCTCCGTGAACACAAAAATCAAAGAACCACAGAGGTGAGACAACGGTGAGGACTCGACAGCAAGAAACCACTGAAATGCTGGAGCAAAAGAAAACCAACAGTTAGACTCCGATGAACCCAAAACAACATATCAGAGACTGCAAAAGAACGCTGTCTAGTGACATAAAGGTATACATAAAACCATAATAGATATACTAACATTATAAAGCCAAATAACATATCAGAAAGTGCAAGGGAACGCCGTCTAATGACATGCAGACATACATAAAACCATAATAGATATACCCTTATTTTGCCAAATAGCATGTCAAAAACTGCAAAGGGACGCAGTCTAGTGACATGAAGACATAATATAAAACCGTAACAGATATACCAACATTATTAAGCAAAAGAACACATCAGAAACTGCAAAGGAATGCCGTCTAGTTACATGAAGACATTCATAAACCATAATAGATATACCAACATTATTAAGCCAAATATAATAAGCCAAATAACATATCAGAAAGTGCAAGGCAACGCAGTCTAGTGACATGCAGACATACATAAAACCATAATAGATATACCAACATTATTAAGTCAAAACAACATGTCAGAAACTGCAAAGAAACGCCGTCTAGTGATATGAGGACACACATAAATCCGTGATAGGTATGCCAACATTATAATGCCAAAACAAACATCAGACACTTCAAAGAAACGCCGTCTAGTGATATGAGGACACACATAAATCCGAGATAGGTATACCAACATTATAATGCTAAAACAGCATATCAGAAACTGCAAAGAAACGCCGTCTAGTGACATGAAAAACATTCATAAAACCATAATAGGTATACCAACATTATTAAGCCAAAACAACATATCAGAAATTGTAAAGAAACGCCGTCTAGTGACATGAAGGCATACACATACTATCATAGGTATACCAAACAACTTATCAGAAACTTCAAAAGAACGCAGTCTAGTGACATGAAGACATACATAAAACCATAATAGATATACCAACATTATAAAGCCCAGTTACATATCAGAAACTGTAAAGGAACACCATCTAACGATATAACCATAATATATATACCAACATAATAAAACCAAAAACAACATATTAGAAATTGCAAAGAAATGCCGTCTAGTGACATGAAGACATGCATATAACCATCATATATATACCAACATTATAAAACCAAAACAAAATACCAGAAACTGCAAAGTAACGCCGTCTAGTAACGTGAAGACATACATAAAACAATAATAGATATACCAAAATTATTAAGGCAAATAAAATATCAGAAAGTGCAAGGGAACGCCGTCTAGTGACATGCAGACATACATAAAAATATAATAGGTATACCAACATGGCAAATGAACGCATGAAGGCCTCCTAAAGTGAAGACATGCATAAAACTATTTTAGGTATACAGTGTTTTTTTTTTTTTTACAATTTTTTCCAATGAGTCCTGTGCACTCTATATGTAGCTGTTCTAAGAGTCCTCCCACAAAATTATGAGTATCTGAAGCAGGACTCGCAGGTAACAAACACACTAGGTATACCAACATTATTAAGCCAAATAACATGTCAGAAACTGCAAAGGATTGCCGTGTAGTGACATAAAGACATACATAATACCATAATAGGAATACTAACATTATTAAGCCAAATAACATATCAGAAACTGAAAAGGAACGCCGTCAAATGACATGAAGGCATACATAAAACCATAATACATGTAGGTATACTAACATCATTAAGCCAAATAACATATCTGAAAACTGAAAAGGAACACTGTCTAGTGACATGAAGGCATACATTAAACCATAATACATGTTGGTATACAAACATTATTAAGCCAAATAACAAATCAGAAACTGAAAATGAACGCCGTCTAGGGGCATGAAGACATGCATAAAACTAATAGGTATACCAACATGGCAAAGTAAAGCCGTCTAGTGGCATGAAGACATACATAAAGCTGTAATTGATATACCAACATGGCAAAGGGATGCCGTTTAGTGACATGAAGGCAGACATAAAACCATAATAGGTAAATGGTCTTTCAAATTTCTAAACAGAATAATCACTGGGAATGTGACTGCGACTACAGGTTGGGTGATTGTATTTTTATAGCAGATTGGAAGGAACGTACTTACTATCATAGACTTAAAATTTTTGTTTTCCATACTTGCCAGCTGGTCCTGAACTTTCAATGTCGCTTTAAGATCATACAACTCTTGTGTGACAAGTAAACTTGATATGTTAAAACTAGTGAAGATATAGAGGGTCTTACATGAGTGTTCATGTAATATTGAACTTATTAAATTGGTTGAGGAAAAGGAATAAAATTCGAGGCTTTGTCGGGTATTTTATTCCTTTCCCTCAATGAGTTCAATAAATTCAATAATACATGAGTACGAATGCAAGATTCCATCTATCATATGACAATTAAATCGAATTTTATTCGCGATTTGTTAAGAAACTTGTCAATATTCCACCATTAGTAAACGTGAAGACGCACATGTGACGTTACGGGGTATATCAAACTAATTTGCATATATAATCCACTAGTGGATAATCGAATTTATTACATGGTGTTATTACATTCTCAGACGCGACGTCATATGATAAAGTGAGATATTGCATTAGACAATTTGGTGTTGTGCTTGTCTGATTACCATAAAAGAACAGAAACAAGGCTGAGTTGTCTTTGTCATTTAGATACATGCTATGTTACGGTACTTGCTTTGTTCTCATAGCTTTGACAGAGCTTATCAGGGTAATCTTCTTGATTGGTATATCTACACGTAAATGGTTGACTTACATGTGTCAAAAAGAAGATTAGCATATATACCGGTGGTTACCATTTTCAAACCTGTTTTGTTTTATCTATTGTAAAAGTACGAGGATTCCTGTTTTAAGCAAGCTATGTAGACCCTGATCAGGCACCGCTTCTACGGCGTCTTGTTCGGGACTTAATTGTTTGCCTTTTATGCGAGTTCGTAAACCGTGATTCAGGTGTTGTAGGTTAAGTCTTTCTTTCATTCCTGTTGTATTAGTCCCTTGGTTTATTGAGTTTAACTTCTTAGTCTCTGAGTTAATTAAACTCGTCTAGTCAAAACTAGTCTGGCAGTGTTGTTTGTCTTATCAATATAATCTTTTGTTTGTTTGTTTGTCTGTTTGTGTTGGGACTTTACGTTCGCGTCAGCAGTATTTAGGTCATTTTGGAGACATGGCTTCCGATTTTGTGGGACTTTTTCGCGACTTACATCTCAAAACCTACCGCTAAAAACAACACTAGGGATTAAGGAGCGGTCCGACTCGCAACACTTTTCCTGGACATACCTTCTAAGCCGTTTCCCAGTACTCAAGTTCGGTCGCCGGTTTCCATTCTGCATAGAAGTACCATACAGCGCAATCTATTTCTCCAGGCCCCGATGGGGCGCCAATATATTATTCAAGTTAGCCTATGATTACACGACCGAGGTTGGTCAAAATTGTATAGCAAATTAAAAGTACAAGTATGGGAACATAATGTTGAGCTTGGTTGAGCTAGGATTCTTCCATGCTGATCGATGTGTTAGTATTTATATGTATGGATATGCATTTTGGATTTAGTGCGATGGTTGAATATTCATTAAATACACAGTTGAAGCCCCACCGCGACCCCACCATATCCCCTACCCCTACCCCACCACCACCGCCGCCACCACAACGAATTTAGATGGCTCTATCTTCGTTGCGTTTGGTTTAAACAATATTTTATTCAAACTTTAGCAAATGAACAACACAAATACATAGATGTGGAATGTATAAGGATCTGAACGGAAGCCTATGGCTTATAGAGTTCATTTCCTTGTGGTATCAATAAGTTCACAGCAATAAAATTTGTCTGTGTGACAACATGAATAACTAGTTCATATCATTTAAACGCATACTATATATGTTTCTGAATAGAGAAATGAAAATATAATGAACATAAACAGAAAGGATGATAAATGACTAAATGAGATCATGAAACCATCAGGCCAAACACCGTGGAACGCACTGTCAAACTTGGTTCTGATAAATTCCTAGCCCAGCAGGTACACAACGCGCAGGTAACACCGCACCAACGCCGATACAACGTCATGGCGTTGCATCGACGCCGATGCGACACCGCCCAAACGTCAGTGCGCCGGGTAGGAGTGGTCGCAGAGTGGCACTCTGATTTTAATTAAACCGTTTAGTAGCCAAAATATACAACTGGACGCGTCTAAAGATGGCATTGTTCACGGTTACATTTTCATCTGTTTTCCCATTTAATAGTATATTTACTGTCAATGGCAGGCCGAGTCCAGAAAAGTAACGCTGTCTCAAGTCACTATAGTGAACACAAGATAACAAAAAATGAAATGATGTTTCTGGTGCTCCACACGAACAGAGGGGGCTTGCAACCAAGTTTTTATTGTATAAATGATGATTTAAGGAGCTGCATTCAAGCCTTAAACGTGTGTGCAGAATTTGTCCCAGGCGTGATGTTTGTATGGTATTATAATAGATCGGTGGAATTCGTAGTTGGGACTTGAGTTTATGCTTAAATACAAGTAAGGAGGCTGATTCTTTTACATATTGATCCAGCAAGTTCCATTCTCTTAGAGTCGATGGTAAAAAGGAATTAAAATGGTATGTCGTTCTAGAGGCAGGTATCACAAAGTTTGTAATATTTCGAAGAGTGTATCGTGTTTGTTCCTGGACTCTTAGAGGGATCAATTCTTGTAGGTAAGGAGGAGTCAGATTATTCACCATTTTATATAGTTGACATAATTTATGTTTTTCGCGGCGAGTCGTTAATGGTTCTATACAAGTGTCATCATATAACATTTGTGTACTACATAATTTAGTAGCTCCTGTGAGTATTCGAGCAGCATCAAGCTGGATATTTTCTAAGTTACGTTTATTTTCCAGACTACAGTTATCCCATATTATGTCGCCATACTCTAACAATGGCCTAACAAACGTTGTATACAGCTTAAGCAGGGAACACCTATCTAAAGCAAATTTGTGCCGCCTTAATGCCCCTAATCGTTTGCAAGCCTTTTCTTGTATAGTTTTTAAATGATCATTCCATGAGAAATCGCAAGATATCATTAACCCAAGATGTTTATGCTTTGGGATCTCCTTTATTTGAGTATCTCCCATGAACAATGGAGGATGATATAATTTTATTCTTTTCTTGGAAATGAGAAGGACCTCAGTTTTGAGGGCATTGAATAAAACTAACCATTGTTTTGCCCAAGCAAGTATTTTCTTTAAATCGCCGTTTAAAGTCGCTGCGGAAGCAACAGGATCGTCAACTATTTCGAAAATACAAGTGTCATCTGCAAAAAGCCTTATGAGACTATTGATATCATTTACTATATCATTAATAAAAACAATAAATAGCAGAGGTCCCAGGATAGAGCCCTGGGGCACACCAGCAGTAATCTTTTTCCATGAAGATGTGACGTTTCTTATGCATACACGTTGATACCTGTCCGATAGATAATTACTGAACCAATCAAGAAGTTTACCAGAGACACCTACTGACTTAAGCTTGTACAACAGACCTTTGTGCCATACACGATCAAAGGCCTTACTGATATCTAGAAATACTATTCTTAGTTCCTTATTGTTATCAAGCGCGTTAGATATTTCATTACAAATATATAAAAGCTGGTTTACCGTGGAATCACCGCTCTGGAATCCGGACTGAAAGGGCGTAATGATAGAATGTTCAATTAGGTATTCAGATACATGTTTATGTATACACCGTTCCATTAGTTTACCAGCATAGTTCAATAATGAAATGGGTCTATAATTACTGGGGTTGGAGCGACTATCCTTTTTGTGAACGGCGGTTAAATTAGATATTTTCCAAGAAACAGGAAACTCTCTTACTGCCAGAGAGAGGTTAAATAGCTTCCTTAATTGAGGAATAAGTACGTCTGCACCTTCTTTATACAGCCTGGGGCTTATATAGTCTGGACCAGGGGCCTTGTTCGATTTCACTAAACTAATTGCTTCCCTTACATCATCGTTTGTTATAAGTATATTTTCAAGTAATTCATAGTTCGGAGTGTGGGATTCTGGGAGCGAGGCTTGACTGTCATCTAATGTTGACTGCTCGAGAAAGTACTTGTTTAAAGTTTCTGCTATTTCTGGATCAGATTGTACAATTTCATCATCAATTTCAAGAAATTGGATTGGCTGTTTATTGTTTTGAGGGATAATAATTTGATTAACTAATCTATGCCATCGTTTGGAGTTCGTGTTGCTACTTATCAGGTCATCAGTGAGTTTATCGTTGTACTGTTTCTTGGCCTCTCTTATCATTAAGGTCACTTCATTTCGTTTCTGTTTAAACTTGTTCCAGGTGACACTTGTATTTTTACGTCGAGCGTTTTTAAATAGGCGTTTCCGTTTTCTTATTTCACGTTTTATTTGTGCGTTTATCCAATCAGGTTCGTTAGGTCTAATGGTCACTGTTTTATTAGGAATTGTAGCTTTAGCTGCTTTTAAGATGGAATCTGTAAATTTATCAGCACATTCATTTATATTATCGGTTGCAAATACCTGGTCCCAGTCCACCAGAGTCAATTTGTCTCTATACTCATTATAGTCACCTCTGTCATATAGCCAGATATGTCGCTTGTACGTCTTGCCAACAGGTTTTCGATATTTTAAATACAGGACAGTTGGGCAATGATACCGAACAAGGTTTGGTATAAAAGGAGATATGACGTCAGAATAGAGTACGTTTTCAGGCTTACTGACAAGAACAAGATCAATTATTGAATGCGAATTTTCAGTGTAGTGAGTTGGTTCATTTATAAGTTGATGAAAATTATAAGAGGAAATGAGATTTGTCATTTTAGTCGAGGCAGTAGAATTCAGCATGTCATTGTTAAAGTCACCTACAATTATGATGTCCCTAGTTCCTGAATTTGACAGACTATCAAACATGTCGTCAATTAAGTCCCAATGTGCATTAGGGGAGTTTGGTGGTCGATACATACCACAAACGAGAAGTTTATGGTGTTTTAACATAAGTTCAATGCAAAGTCCTTCGAGTTCTCCGTTGATCAAGTCTGGTCTACAAATACAGTTGAGACCAGTTTTGACATAGATCGCAACCCCACCCCCAGGTCTGTCCGTCCTATCTTTCCTATATGGTATATCAAAGTTTGAAATACGTAAGTCATCGTCTAGATTTTCTGGTTTGAGCCTGGTCTCGGTAAATACAAGTATATCATAATATTGCATTTCGGTTTCAAGAATATCGAGTTTTGGGATTAAGCTTTGTATGTTCAACTGTATTATGCTGAGATTGTGATTGAATAAAGATGTGTTATTTGCGCCTGGAGTGTTTGATAATGAAGCACTTTCAGGACCGGGGTTTGGATGTATATCATTTGATAGAAGGATATGCACTAAGAAGCACCATGTAGTACAAAAAAAAAGAAGCTGCAAAATACTTTTTTGGTGAAATTCACATTATCAACTGCATGTTTACCAAAGACTGCTTTTCTGTGTATACCGGTATAAAACCGTGTACCTTGCCTAAGGTTCAAATGAATGCTAAACATTATTTCAGGCCGTTTTGAGCAGATAACAAGAAGCAAACTAACGAGCACCATCCGCGAAGCCACTGAGATTCTACAGTTAAATATATTGCTACACTGACCCCCAATCCCACGTGGGGCGGCAGAACCAAGAATAGGTACATCAACCATTTTCATCAGAAAAGCTGGCTACAAGGTTGGCACTGCCGCCCAAAACAGGGGAGAGGACTACGCAGCATGCCAATGATACATAGAACATGCTTGACAATACGTCACACGAGTACGGCCTGATGAAAATGAAGATGAAAAAGGAAGACAAAAATAAAATTAGAAATATTTTCATACTTTTGAATAGCTGTTATTAAAAGGATCTTGAGGGCGTGAGCTGCTAGGTACAACGTGTCATTATACACAGCCACAGACAGGAGGGGAATCCACAAATTGTCTATCTTATTACCGCACACACAAAAAATGGCCGCGGGTACTCATTATAAGCGCATCGCTGATGCATTTCTAATGAGCGCCAGCAACAAGCGTATAGCAAGTATAATAGACTGATCCGTCTATTTAAAGAGCAAGGTTAAGGACACGTTTCGTTAGAGTATTACTTGAGGCTAAAACCGTTGCAATACCAGTATGTTCGACGCAGAATCCTCTCAAGCTTTGAATAGAAAGATTTTGGTTCTATGCAAATATTTTATTACTTCCGCCTTGAAGCAGAGACCGCGGCTGCCCGCTAGTCACTTCAATAGGGCGATAACGTGCACACAATATGCATGCCCAAGGAAGAGAAGAGTAGCCAAATGTAGGCGAAAAACCGGAGTACCCAGACAGAAGACCACATGATCTTCCGTTGCAGGACTTGGCGTCCCACATGTGACCCGAACTATAACCAGTCATGAGAGATCTGGTGGCACCGGAGACATGTATGGAGAAACGGTATACATATATATGCACAGACATTTGGACGTATTGTTAAATAAATATCTCATGTATCATATAAACAATACATAGTAATAATTTTGTACAGTATAAAATGGAATTTTTGCTTTGTTCCATTTTGAACAGAAAATAATACACAACATGATGTGTTGACATATTAGGCAAATGAGCCTCGTCATGAGAAGAGCCTGTAATTAGTATAGTCCGATCTTAAAGAAAAAAAAAATAAAAACAAGAGAAGGAGCCTTCTTCAAATCCAAAGGAGTTTTAGGAATAATTACAGAATAATATTACGTACAATTCTCTTCAAATTTGAGATAAGTGTACGTAAATTATCCGTCTGCATCTCTATTGTTCATGTTTTACATATTAAGGCTGTTATTCTCATGTCGCGGCTCAAACCATTGTATTTACAACTATATATTTACACCAATGCCCACAGTCGAACTTCGACAACTCAAACAAATTTGGTACCGTGGAATTCGAATATATGAGGCTCGCTTGTAATGCCTGGCTACGAGACATAATAGGGAGGCATGTTTTTACGATTCCCTGCAGAGTAAGGAACAGTCTGCGTACTTTTAGAATCATCTCGGTGAGACGACCCCGATAATATATATCACACACCCTTTCAAAATTAGATCAATAAAACATCCATGAAGGATCCTTAATACACGTATATCAATATCTGAAGCCATGACAACAAACTTCAGCATTACGAAAACACACCTATACAAATAACATTGAAAATTGTACCGCCGAAAATCGAAAATTTTAAGATGAAAAATTGTGATATTCTTCCTATTTCCGCCCAAAATACAGACCGCGGGTACACGTTAGAACCGCCTCACTGAGGCGGGCCCAACGAGCACCGACAATCCCCACTCCAGAGCAGAAATAAGAAAAACAAGGTCCACCCCCGCAAACCCCAGTTTTACAATACAAAAGTGGGGTTCAAGGGGGTCAAAATTATAAAGGCGTGTTTTCGTGATGGAACTCCAGACAACATGTAAATCTGTTGATATTGACAGTTTCGTATTAATTCTGTTTTTTTTTCCAACCACACCCGTTTTCGACTTTGTACCAATCAGGTAACTTATGTAATTTATTCCTGACATCACGTAACTACGCACAGACAAACAATCTGCAACCTTTGTCGCCGTCAAAACGAAAAATTTTAAGATGAAGAAACGCGACACTCCCCCATCTCCGCCCAGAGTACAGATTGCTGGTGCTCACTAGATTCGCCTCATCGAGACGGATCCAACGAGCACCCACAATCCACACCTTAGAGCAGGAATAAGTAAAAAGTAAGGTTTACCCCTGTAAACACCAGGTTTACTACATAAAGGTGGGGCCAAGGGGGTCAAAACTATATAGGCGCGTCTTCGTGATGAAATTTACAAACTAAATTTCAAACAGTGCAGGTCCCGATCAGACTCAGAAGCCATCTGATCTGGATCTGCACTATGTGCAGAGATAGGTGTTATCAGGAACTGTTACAGCAGAATAAAAATTATGAGTTGTTGCTGTAATTGGTCCATCTGTGGCAGACTATATTTCGTTCATAAAAAGAGCGTAAAACGTGTGAAATTATAAATAAATGGGCCGTTCCAAAGCATGCTCTGCACGAGCATATGTAGTTTGGTGTATGTTAACACGTGCCATCAGCACACATTAGAAAATGAATGAAGAATGGAATACATTTACTACAGAATGGTAAGTGTAATTAAAATTGTATAGGCGTACCTCTCTCTCTCTCTCTCTCTCTCTCTCTCTCTCTCCAACCAATACAAATACGTAGACATATTTAAAGCCATTGTGTATATGAACATATTGATATTTATTTGTTTATTTATTTATTTAATTGTTTGTCTGATCTGAGGTTTAACGTCCCCATCAACACTGTATAGGTCAATTATTTATGTATTTATTTATCAAGGTCCGGGGTACCTTGTTAGTTGCCGGCCCCCGCCCATCGGGGCCTGAAGAAAAACATGGGCCGCACACGAGCACCGCAAACCACACAGAGGACCCAGGCCCGCTCAGGCATAGCGGCGAGAGTCGGCCCGCCCACGCCCACAAACCCCACTGGCCCCATTGAGCGGCAGGGCCCGAGACATCATTCCATCTCAATGTCGGGCAAAAAGTCCCACAAAACCGGAAGCAACGTCCCCAAAACGACCTTAACTGCGCCGACCGGGACGCCAAACCTCAAATCAGACGAAACAAGCAAACAAAACCGTGCTAATTACGTTATTTAAGCCAGTCAGCAACATGTATTGTTCTTGTAAGGAGCACATATCTATGCTGGTGGGGCCTGGCCTTATTAGTGAAACAAGGCCACTGGCAACACCAGGCATTTAGTTGTTGGACCTGCTCACTCTCCCATAGCTCTGCCTTGTCGAAACGAAATACAAGGCCAGAGTTCGAGGCTAGTGAGCAGCAACTGTGCTAAGTACTGATATTATAACTACAACAACAGCAACAGCAATAATATTGATTGAGACATGAAATTTATTTATTTATTTTTTTCATTCTGCAGTTCATGGAAGCACGAACGAAGTGGGTCGCGTGCAAAGTAAATGAACCCCTTTGCTAGCGACCCACCGCCGTCCACACCTACATGAAAAGCAGAAGAAACTAAGTTTATTTATTTTTTTTTATATTTACATTATTTGCCCCTCATCACTGGGCGAAAAAAATGCTTGCAGGACAAATTTTAGAGCTGAAAAAATACACGCTATTTCTCTATAGAGAGCAGAGCAGCGTTGACGTCATCAACGCCGTAGAGAACAATGATTTAGAATTGATCATTACCAACATATATATATATATAGTGGGGGTACGGCGACATATTCATTGTCCGTCAGCACGGACAATGAATATATCACCAATTTGAGCATAAAAAAATTATCGCCCCCCCAAAAAAAATTCACACACTCCAGAGGAAGGGGTACTGTAACTAAAAAAAGAGAGAGTCCGTCTATGAAGAGATGAGGCGGGTAGAGCACAGAAAAATAAAAAAAAGTTAGGAGAGGGGGAAAAAAACATCTACTAGAGTGACCTCGGAAAAATTGTAAAAATGTAAAAAAAAAAAAACACCCACTATAAAATCAGTCCGCGGACTCCGGCATGGGGTGAGGAATTCTACCTAAAATGTTTCACAGATTTTAAAAATCAAATCAAAATTTAGCAAAAGCCGCATCTGTTACAGCACTTTTAACCACCCGGCACTGGGCAGAATTCTTTACACACACACCCCAGCACCGGGTAGTGGCTGCCAGCCCCCTTTCTTAAGAACTCCTGCCTGTAGGCTCACGACAAGCTCTCCGCCCCAGGGTCACCTTTAACCCCATATTCCCAGCCTAGCCGAAACGAACAGCTAGACCGGTCTGAGGTAAGGTGAGCACAATGCATTGTGAATGGCGACTTCAACGGGGAGAATTCTATTTGTGCGCGCGCAACCCATCAAAGTCACCCTTCACAAATGCATGGCATCGAGCAAGCCATTTACCCTTAAACAGACAGGTGAGCGTCATACTCAGAGACCAGACAAACCATGCTGTAACAGACACAACCAAATATTGAATGTGAGTCTCTTATATATATACATAGCACTTACGAATATCATTAAAAAATGGGTTTTAAATTTGCATATTTTTAACAAATGTATCTTTTTATTGTGTTAAAATGTGTACTTTTTGTTTCACTATCTAAATTGCCAAGAAAACAACTCACCATAAAACTTCCTTCTAAAATAAATATCCTTGAATATAAATGTTTTAACACCATAATAAAACGAGGAAGTGAAAATATGGAAGTGAAAAGATAAATGCGTACTTATTCTATATATAGAACGAGCATGATAAATACCAGTCCAATTACAAGTTTTAGCTTTTATCAATAGCCATACTGTTAACTATTGATAAAGGTATCTTTTAGCATTTATGAATAGGGAAGACCCTGACCAGACTGCGCACCCTTATAGTCCGAAAGTCGTTACGGATATAATCAAAGTACAGAAAGGCCTGGAAGTCGTTACGGATATAATCAAAGTACAGAAAGGCCTGGAAGTCGTTACGGGAATAATCAAAGCACCGAAAGGACCGTGAATCACCGTAGCTTTTAACAGTCAGTAAAAGAAATTTGTATATTTAGTTTACGCTCCAATAAATAGGTGGTGGGTCATTATTTACTATTGTAATTTTATTAAATAAAATCAAGCATCCCCTATTTTTTTTTTACCTCAGCTAAAGCCTGGGCCTTTCCTTCCTCAATAAGTTTTTTTCTTTCCGCCTCACTTAATCCTGTTTGTTTTGAGTGTATGCTATCTTTCAGTTTATTATATTTGTCTAATTCATCTAAAATCAATTTCAAAAAAGGGGGCGTGTTATTATCACTTTGTACCGCAAAACATAATACGTAATACCTTCCCACGATAAACCACTTACACAGATAATGAAGGGACTATTTTACTTAAGTGTATAAATATTTGATAAACCTTATCAAAAATGTGTGATGCGTCTCAGTCAGTGTTCAGATAACAATAATTAGAGGTGATATTAAAAATCTGCTCCGATAAAAGTCGCGGATAGAAACTATATAGAAACATATTAAAAAGAATTTTGAAAATTCCACTTTGGGGCAAAAACTTTAACCCCTCCTGAAAGTGCCTTTACATTATCCAATGACCACCAGATTTTGCACATATAACAAGACTTTAAGGCTGTATAACATATTAAAATTCCAAGTTCCTATGACAACTTTTGGAATTTCAGAAAGTCTTTGAGTCTTCCTGAAAGTGGAATCCCATCAACCGATTTGTCCCAGTTTTTGCATATGTATTTGGGTTGCATATATACATATTATCACAAAATTTCAAAGTTCTAGCATCATTTTGGAATTTCCTGCAAGTCTTTGAATTGTTGTAAAATAACATTGGTTCAACCAATTACCACCAAACTTTGTACATATGTTTCAACATACAAAATGCACATTCTTATAAATTTTCAACATTGTAGGTCGGAAGTGAAGCAAAAAAAAAAATATTAACTTTCATATTTCGGTGGTGGGTCATTTACTATTGTAATTTTATTGAATAAAATCAAGCATTTTCTATCTTTTTTTTTCATTTCATTCTTCGCTTGAGCCTTACCTTCCTCAATAAGTTTCTTTCTCTCACTTTCACTCAATCCTGTTTGTTTTGAATGTATATTGTCTTTGAGTTTATTATATTTGTCCAACTCATCCAACACAAGTTTAAATTCATTCTCAGATATCTGTCCGTCTGTCAAAGCCTTAGAAATCAAATCCTTTATACTATTCAACTTACTATCAGCAATAGTTTTAATCTCATAATGTTTCTGTGCTTTTGAAGTCATTTTACGCCTAATTAGTTTAACACACACACCCAAACTCCCACACACAACAGCACCAATCTCTAAAGGCAACATAATTGGAACAGCCAATCCAACACCTGCCAAAATAACACTTGTTGATATCAAACCTGTATCAACACCGTCGGTAATATTTATACCTCGTTTATACTTTTTATACAATGCTTTTCTCACATCTCTCTCATTAATTAACGTCTTCTCTATCTCAGATATCTTCTGTAATCTATAGTTCTGCCCATCTTCAACAGGCAATTCAGGATATAATGGTGCAGTAGGTTGTTTCATTTTTTTCTTGATAACATATATTTTTTTTTATTCAATAAATAATTCAATTATCATCGAAGCCACAGTATTAACACATGTAGCATTATTAGTCTGACAAACAAAATCAATTGCATCACCAGCCTCAACCTTTAACGGTGTAGCAAAGTTATCGTGTTTCCTTAAAATATTATTCAATGATATACCATATCCTGCTTGTGGATTTCCATTTATAGAAACAACAACAGATACATCACCTTTTGTTCTTTTACTCGATAACCCCACACCCAATATTTGACCTGGAAAGTTCATCACATATCCGCAACCTACCTCTCTACCACCATTACCAAAACTAAACACTTCATTCTCCTGCAATGATCCTTTACTCTCTGCACAGATGCTTATCAATTTTTTGTCTGACATATTTTCAACTTTATTGTATAACAACCGATGATTGACATGTATATCCCGAACTCTATTTTGAAGTTCTGTATGTCTATCATTCAATGTATTTATTTGTGTAAATGCTTGACTTCTCATATTAAATATTTCTTGTTTCAGCCCCAATGCATCTACGTGTTTTCTCTTAGCACCAAATATACTCATTTTTTTATTATAATTATATAATTTCCAAAACGCAATTAATTGGTAGATGATTAATTACCTTGTTGTTATTTTCATCCCTGATTTCTAATTTCAATTCTGCTATAGCATCATTCACCAAACACTTATATTCTGGATGCTCAAATCTCACTGTTGTTATCTCTCCAAACTCTTTATTTTCCACTGGAACAACAGCCAACACAGTACTCGGCATACCATCTAAATAATTATTTGAAGTATTAATCTGTTCCAAATGAACATACAATGATTTATAAACAGCAAAATCTACAGCTCTCTCACCATAATGAGTTTCATTAACAGCAAACTTTCGCTTATTTCCAAACCCCAACATTTGTTTTAAGCCCTTGCTTATCTTCAATTCATCCGGTGTAATTAAAGAAGCAATTCCATTTGTTTCATTTACAGATAATGTAATATTATTACTTTGAAATAAATCTGCTATTTGTTGGAAACTATAATAACCATCTATAATCTTATGAGGTCTCTCTTTAGTCTTCTGCAAATATTCATCAACAACATTATACCATCCAACACCATATGTTATAGATTTCAAACCAATACGTTTATTCCCATCTCTGTTATCAATGTATTGTTGCAAGTTTATTGTCTTGTCAATATTCGAAATTGTATGATACATTTTTATTTTTTATATATAATCAATAATAAAAATGATACCTAAAGAATTCAAGTACAATCCCAATGCATCATATAACCCCAATACTAAATATACCGAAAAGAATATTGAACTTATAAAACAAACGATTTATGTTAACAAAGACGACCATTTTCCAGTAACGTTTCCCGACTTATTTCAAAACTATCAAAATCCAACATTACACACCAATGAACCGTGGAATGCATTGCTTCATTCATCATTTGACTGGTGGCAATGTCAATTAAATTTTGCTGTCTGGTGTGCCACTGCAGGATGTGGAGTAAGTTATCAAGACCATTTGCAAAACACTTCAGGACTAACTAAAACAGTATATACATTTCATGTTTATTATTGTATTGCTCGTATTTTGAAAGAACTTCAAACACCTTTACCAACAGATGCATCATTTTGTTATTACAAAAACCCATACGACAAAGCAACCTATCAAAAGTTATGCAATGAATTCAATGTTTCACATAATACAGATTGGCGTCAAAAATTAGAAAGTAGTTCTAAATGCAGTGGTCTAGGGAGTTACACACAATATTTTAAACCAAGTGGAAAATATAGACAAGATCATAGAAGTGATGGACCATTCTTTAATCCAAATGATAAAATAGAACATACAGTAGATATAAGTGACGCCTGGACAATGTTTATATTAGACAAATCAGAAGGATTAACAAAAACAGGTATTGAACGAATTAACGAAAGTATTAGAATGTTTGTATGGGCACTATTAGCAGCACAATCTCAAACACGTGTAGAAATTCTAAAAATAGGCACAGGATTTGATGCTCAGAAACAATTTCTTGCTAACATTGAAGATGCTATTAATAGTCCAGTTGATTTACCAAGTCAAATACAAAGATATCAAAACACACTCAAATATGCAAGAAGTAAAGTAGATTTTGTTTATGGTATTGGATTATATATGTCTCCCAGTGATATGGTTTTACAAGTTGGTACTATCGCTGGATATAATAATAAAATTGTAATTGCAACAGAAAATCAAACACTTGGTTTCAATAGTGATGTAAATGTTAAACCTGTTGCATCTGCTACACAACCTGCAACTATACAAGGCATACAAACAAAGAAATCTCTACCAGATTATCATCAACAAGCAGTTGATTATGCAAAGAAACATAATCTGTCAAAAAGTTGGGTTGATGGTGCTGGTACCTCCGATGCTAGAATAGCAGATTGGTTTAATCATCACAAACTTGCTAACCAATCTACTACAAAGAAATCTCTACCACAATCTCTACAAGGCACACCAACAAATAAATCTCTACCACAATCTCATCAATCTCTACCAGAAAAAAAAGAAGCCATACAACATGAAGACAACAAAACAGCATTAATAGTAGGAAGTATAGTAATTGGACTATTAATTATGTATGAAATTTATTAAGTTCTTTTTTTTCTTATAAACTCTCTCGCAGATGCATATAACAATCCAGCAACCAATACAACTAATGCCCATAAATGTTCTCCAAACCAACCAACAACTTTACCCGCAGAAGACAACAACCAAGACACAATAGAACCAATAACACCTGGTAATGCAGTAGCTACTTTTCCTGCAAGGGTAGAAAGTAATTTACCAAGATTTGATAATTGTTTCTTAACCCAATCTTTAACACCACCTTTTGGTGGAGAAGGAGGGGTTGAAGTAGTACCACCACCAGTAGGAATAACAGCCTCCACAATAACTCCAATAATCATTCCAAAAGCGGTTAAAATACTAACAATTGTAATGCCTTGTTCTCTGAATAATGTTCTAATTCTTTCACCCAATGTAGTGTCTTCTTTTAATACTTTGTTTATAGTCTCTTTGATTCTATTTACCTGACTACGTAGTTTATCTTTATTAACATTAATAACTTCCAATCTTGCACTTCTCTCACTTTCTAACTCTTTGATTCGACTACTTATCCTTTCTATTTGAAATTCATCATTGTCTGCTTTGGCTTGTTCTAATTTTGTATTTTCTTTTGCTAAGTCTTTATTTGTTTCATTCAGTTTTGCCAATTCATTTGCTATCTCTTCTTTGACTGTTGTCATTGCATTTGCTATTCCATCAATCTCTCTTTTTGTCCAATCTGTTTGTGTTTCTTGTTCATTAGTAAATGATGTCTCCAATGTTTTCACAGCAGTTTCTACATCAACTGTTGTATTTAATAGTTCTTGAGTTTGTTCTTGTGATGATATATCTTGTAAAGGTATTTCTTCTTCTGTTTGTGTTATTTGAGTTCTCGTTTGAAGTAATTGTGAGAATGCTGTTCTACCTTCTTTAAGTCTTGTAGCAGATGGTTTAAAATCATCTACACCTAATACATTCCTAACAAAATCAACACCATATTTCCTTTGCAAAGTATTAAATGATAAAAATGTTGCTATTTCATCAGGGTTGTTAGATTTATACCATGTTAATGCAACATCATCACCAGCTTCATCTTTAGTATATAACATTGGTCTTCCAAACTTATCCTTCTTGAGAGACAAACCTTTGACTTTGCGTGTAGGTTCTTCATTCCTTTCGTAAAATCTATCTATCATTTGTTTACCTATGCTATTACGCAGAGTTTTCCAATCATCACCGGTTAAATCATTCAAACCAGCAAACTGACTATTTAATGTTCTCTGAAACTGCTCTTCATCTGTAAAAGATATTTCTGCTTCTTCATCATAATCCTCCGTCATACTCAGGATTTTCAAATTCAGCCATTATTTATTTATTATTTAAAAATATTTTTTATCTTTTAATAAAAACATGTCAGCTTACGGAGATAAACTAAACCCTTACAGAAAATTAAGAGAACCACGAGGTGTGAGAGGCATCCGCCAAAGTGTAGTAATAACAAATAACCCTTCAACTATTGACCAAAATCAACAATTGTTAGTGAGATTTCCTAATCTAAGTGGTAATGATGTTATTGTTCCCGGAACAGTCAGATTAGCATTTGAAATTGAACTAAACTCTAAAGATGCAAATGCAACTATATTTCAAAACATAGGAAGAGCAATAATTAAGAAAACAACAATTAGAATTAGTGGAAATGAAATCATGTCAATTGATGACAGCGACATCTATCATTGTTATATTGATTTATGGAAGACTATTACAGAACGTGTAAATATGGCATACCAAGGCATTGGCAAAGAGAACATGTTGAAACATAGAGTGGGTGCAGGAAACGCAACAGCAGATAAAGAAGATCAAGCCATCGCAAAAGCATATGGAAACAGGTTTTGCATCCCACTTGATTTTGAATTATTGGAAACCCATATGCCTTTTTATCAAGCTGGATTAGGAGATAGACTTGAATATGAACTTACATTCAATGATTATAATAAAGTAATTAAATCAGGCGATGCAACTTCATCTTATACAATCAAAAATATTTGTTTGGAATTTGATATTGTTTCTGATACTGAATTAGCAAGACAAATAAGACAGCAAGTTGATGGTAAAATGGTTATTTTGTATGACAGAATACTAAGACACAGAAAAATACCTAAAAACAAATCTGATACACTATGGAATATCAATCTAAATGTTCCTGCAAGAAGTATGAAAGGAATTCTTATGCTATTCGAAGATCCTGAAAGGGCCAGCACAGAAGAATATTATAATCCAGAAATTACAAAAGTGGAAATGACAATAGAAGGGATTCCGAATCAATTGTATAGTCAAGGAATGAAGTCCCACCAACACTGGGACGAAATAAATAAATTCTTTGCTTTGAATTCAAAAAGAAACAAAGAAACAAGTATGGTCATTAAAGATTTATATTTTACTGATACAACAATAGAAAAATATCTAACGAACAGGTATGCTTTATGGTTGGATTTACGTTCAACTGATGATAATACACTTCATGGTTCTGGAAGAAGAATTGAAAATGCATCAGAAGGTATCACAATACAAATAACGAAAGAAGCAGGAGCAGATGAACCAATCAATCTTTATTTGTTTGTTATACAAGATGCACAAATCAACTTTGAAGATGGTAGATTTAAAGAAGTCAGTTATTAATATTTTTTTACAAATAAAAATGGAACTACCAAAATATCCTCATTGTGCTATTATATGTGGTCAAACTGGATGCGGGAAAACAGAGTTTGTCCTTGACCTTTTGGAAGAGGAATATCGTCAAGTATTTAAACATATTGTTATACTTTGCCCAACCATTCAATGGAACAAGGCTTATAAAAATCGTGAGTGGATTGGTGATGTCAGGAAACCTAAAACAAAGAATCTTATAATTGTTAATCCTATTATTAATGATGAAGAGAAATTACAAGAACTACTAAGAATGTTCTTTAATAAATATGCTGGTCATTCTACTCTCTACATTATTGATGATTGCAGTGCAACGAAAGAACTAACAAAGAAAAAAGATATGTTATCAGAATTAGCATTTTCTGGTAGGCATGCAGAACAATCAGTGTGGGTTATTTCGCAGAGATATAATTCTGTGTTAAAAGATTTAAGAGAACAAACAAAATGGCTATGCATGTTCTACACAAAAGATAGAGATAGTTTTGAAAATTGTTTAAGAGAGAATGATGTTATTCCTACTTTGGAAGAACGACAGAGAATAAAAGAAGAACTGAAAAAAAAGAAGCATCGTAAGTTAATTTTGAAGACTGACCAGCCTACTGGTTATTGGTTGGTTGATTGATTATTTTTTTAGCAATGATTAAGTAATGTTTATGCAATGCTGTAGCAAATCTTAAGTAATGCTATAGCAAATCTTAAGTAATGTTTTAAGTAAAATAGCAATACTAAAAAACAATGCTGTTAGAAATATTATCAATCACTGCAATCTTATCAATAATCATAACAAACACTGCAATCTTATTAATAGTCGGATATGCGATGTTTTATTTTTTAAAAATAAAAAATAAATTACATAAAATAAAAATGAATGCTGAAGAATTATTACAAGACATTGAATGTGAAAGCACTTATGTAGAAAATAATGAACAAGAAACAAAACGTGAGCGATTATCAGCCATTGTTGCTGGTGGTGGTAGTAAGCAGTATCTTGGTAAAGACTTACAACTATCAGACATTGATACAATGACAGCAGAACAAATAAACAAACTTTACTGCAGATATGAAGCAAGATTGGGAGCAAGTATGACTAAGACATTGGGTAATTCTTTCATTAACTTATACGTGATGGGTGTATCAAAGTATTTCAATGTTGTTAATCCACCTAAACTGATACAAGACTTAGAGGAAGACCCTTTTATCAATCACGCTTTGACAAGTTCATGTTGTGAATTGTACTATAGATATGGAATGTATCTTGCTCCATTAACTGCAATGCTAACAACAGCAAGACATATTGATTTTAATAAAAAAGAAAATATTTCCTTAGAAAAAGATGAGCGAAGTTAATGAAACTGTTAAAACAAAAGACCCAAGACGAGTATCTGCTGGTAAGAAAGGTGCAGAAGCAAGAAAAAGAAATGCAGAATTAAGAAGAAAGGAGGCTGAAACTATAAAGAAAGAAAACATGGAATTAAAATCTATAACAAGAGATGATGATGATGTGCAAACAAACAATTCACAGAATATAAATATATACAAAAATTATATACCATTATGTATAACAATTGGAGTTGTTGGAATAGGATTGTATATGTACAAGTCTAAACAAGTTGTACCACAACAACCTATGATGCAACAACCTGCACCTATTATACAACAAAAAGAAATTGACCCATTTGAATTTAATTAATTTAAAAAAATAATATTCTCATTAAAAAAAATGACAACCTCAATAGACGGAAAACAAATTGCAAACATGTTATATCATGCCGGAGTGGAAACTGTATTAACTGTTGGATATTCAGAATTAGGAAGAAAACTATTGAAAAGACCAGCACCAAAAGTAGATTTTAATATGACAGATATTGGTATGTTGTCCATTGATATATTACTTGCAATGGCAACAAAGGATATGCTTGTTAAGCAAGGTATTATTCCTGCGGATATTATGAAGTAATTTTAATATTTTTTTTTCCATTATATAAAAATGGCAAGTGCAGTAGCATTAATGGTTGGAGGAGCAATTACAAACGCCTTAGCCTTTTCAGGTAGTAATTATTTATTTTCACATATGGGTAGTAATAGTGATAAAGAGAGAAAAAGACATGATAAGGCGATGGAACAATTAGAATCAGCAACAACTGCGTGGAATGAGAAGAGAACAGAAAGATTGGATTTTATTAATGAGCAACTGAAGAAGGAACATCATGCTGTGGATGAGTTCAGTGATGCTGACACTGCTATGAAACAATATTATTATATTACAGGAAAACAATTGCCAGATAATTTATCCACACCATTACCACCAAAACCTACATTGAGTGATTTTTACACTCCATCAGAAGACCAGAAAAATAGAGAGATTGCATTTGTTGTTGGTGGTATGGCATTGACAGGATTTGTTGCTTGGAAGTTGATGTAGGTAAAAAAAAAATTATTTTTTGACATAATCTTTCTTTGGAAAAACTAAATCATAAGCATGATATTTATTTTTTTTATTATTCTTACATGGTTTCAAACCAAGTGGTCTTACATAAAATGGTGGTTCTTTACCTTCTATCTTCTTTGTGAGATGTGCAGGACTCCATACTTCACCATTGTCTTTGAGAGTTAAAATTACACTCACACCATTGTCTGTGTTAATTTCTCTGTAGTCGGTGATTGTATAAATGTTGTTGATTTCTAAATCAGTCCATTTCTTTGTGTCAAATTGACTTTGTTCCTTTAACAGCTCTTCAAACTCTTCTTTTGTAGGTGTATAGTCATCATCAAGCAATTGTGCTATATTTTGCGTTTGTGCGTTCTTTGACATCTTTTTATATATAAATATTTTTTCTTAAATAAAAATAAATGGAGAAGATATACTATAGTCCAAAAGGTTTCTGGAAAGGACACTCAGCTGTTGGTAAGTTAGCAAAAGAAGCAAAGGTTAGTCAGAAACAAGCATTAGAGTTCTTAAAGAAACAAGCAGTATGGCAAATATATTTACCTGCACCTAAGAAAATAATAAGACCTAAATTTGATGTGTCTGCAGAGAATGAAGTTCATCAAGCTGATTTGTTGTTTTTACCTCACGATACTATTGGTAGAAAAACATACAAGTATGCATTAACAGTGGTTGATATTGGAACAAGATATAAAGAAGCCGAACCTTTGACGTCGAAAGATAGTAAAGAAGTTGCAAATGCTTTTGAGAAGATTTATAAAAGACATTTGAAGTATCCTAAACTATTGCAAGTTGATCCTGGTAGAGAATTTATGAGTTCCGTTTCAACTTTGATGGAAAAGCATAATACCAAAATAAGAAGAGGTAGAAAAGAAATACACAGAGACCAAGGAATAGTAGAAAGATTTAATAGAACCTTAGCAGAAAGATTGTTTGGTTATCAGTATGCTAAAGAGATTGATACTAAAAAAAGAAACAGAGAATGGGTTAAGAGATTATCTGATGTTATTAAAGCATTAAATAAGGAGACGAAAAAACCTCCTCCAATTATAACAAGAAAAGTTGATGCTGAAATTTGTCCTTATGTAAATGTTAGATATTTGTATCAACCTGGAGAATTAGAAGGTGGTGGAAAGAGAAGGGCTACTGACCCAGTATGGTCTGTTGATATTCATAAGATTGACTATCATATTATAACGCAGGGAATAAGAGTTTATTATTTGAAATCTCCTGCACCTAAGAGAGGGTTTGTCAAAGAGGAATTACTTATTGTTCCGGCTGATACCCATACGCGTATGTCGTGATTCCATCTGGTGCTATGTATCTTTTTGTGTCTAAAGGAGAAAGTGTAGTCTTATTTACGTTTAATCCATATATGTTGTGATGCATTGAGCGTAGCATGTTCATTGAGTGTGTGTATTTCTTTTTGTTGAATAATGCATCTCTGTAGTTTTCAAAATTGATTTGTTTTTTGATTACATATTTTTTTGTTCCTTTCGCTTTTTTGATGACTTGTTCATCTGCTCTTAATACTGAATATAATTTAGGACGAAGACCAATATATTCTGATATTGAAACACCATCACATTCATCCTTCATCTTACCTATGACCTTCTTGTTTGTTTCATCGTATAGTGGATGTTCTTTTGGATAATCAGAGAAATCGTATTCATCTTTCATTTCAGACATATCTTTGTAAGCATCTTTGGTTTTGATATCTACTAATAAACTGTCTGTGTCGGTGTATAACAAGGTGCAGTTATCACCATACTTCTTTTTCAATGTATTATAATACCAATCATACATAAGATGTTTTGATAAATCTAAAACACAGAAGCCAACATATATTGGTTTATTTAGAGTTAATCTTGTTTTATTCACTTGAATGGCAGATAACTCATCAGAGAACTTTACTCTACGATTGAAGTTTGGTTTGGCTATTATCTTGCGGATTTTTTCATTTTCACTGCCATCTGTTTTGACTAATTTAATATCAACTCTTTTACGTATGTTTTCCATTGTTTTGCCAAATACTGAGTTGTTCATAAGTTTAAAGAAATCTTTTTCAAATGTAGTCTTTGCTTTTTTACGTAATTCTGTATTCAGACGTATGTAAGGTTCCATCCAAGGTTTCTCATCAAATTCTAATATTCTGTGTATTTTTGTTATTTTCATACCAAGTTGTTTGTATAGTCTCAAGTTCTTGTAATGTACTACATATTTCTTCTTATCCATTAGATTGGGGACAAGTTTTTCTGTTTTTAACATACTATTTTCAATTAGTTCATTTTGATAGTCGGATAACCATTCTTTTTTAATTGCTAATTTTTCAGGTGCAAGTGGATAGTCGTTATGTAGTTTATGTAAATGTTTGGGATATTCTAAATCTACTTCATATATTCTTCCTCTACCTTTTTTTAGTGGTTGAAGTTCTCCATCTATTAAATCTTTATTAGTTATCCATTTGAAACCACCATATGGAAGTGGTTGGCTCATTGAATGACCATATAAATTATTTGCATCTAAATACATTATGTAATTGTCTTCTTCATCTGGATTATAATCTGCGACATATTTATTGTTTGCTTTTGCGTGTCTTTTAGAAACCATACTTATTCCACCTCTCATTCCTTTTTCAATGAAAAGATGCATATCCAAATCTGATAAAAGTTGTAATTCTATTTTTGTGTATTTTAGAAGAGCATCCCAAGATAGACCAGGTGCAGTGTAGTAATGTAGAGGGTCAAGTTTATAGTTATTCATACAGGTTTCTCTAAACTTTTGAAAAACATCTGCAAGTAAGAGAACATCTGTTTTGAGATATAAATCATGATAATCACCAAGTGTTTTACAGTTAAATTGTTTCCATACTTTTTGAGCGTGTTCATAGTCTTTTTGTTTGATACTTTCATCTGTAAGACTGCTGTAGAATTTGTCTATGGGTGGTAGTTGTGTTTCATCAAATCTATCAAAACTATCAATGTATTCATATGGATAGATACCTTTACGAGCAAGAAGATGTGAGTTAGTTGTATGTTTTACAGTTAATGGTAAGTCTGATTTGTTGAGTTTTTTATATCTTGTATTGTGACATTTTTTACATTTCGCTGTTAATAACCAATTTTCATTGATGTTTATTTCTTCTGTACCTTTACATTTTTCACATTCTGTCTTTACACCAATTGCTCCATCTACCAACTTTTCAAGAGAGGAAGCCATAAATTGAAAACTGTCTAAGAATTTCAGTTGTCCAATACTGAATGAGATGAATTTCTCTGAATTATTTGCAATACAAGTAATGTTTCCACTTGCTTTGTGTATTTTCTGCATTATTAGATGGCTATCATAACCTTTTAAGTTGTGGAAGATAACTGGAATTTTGGTTTTATTTGGTTTGATTGCAAGTTTGAGATTACAGGATTTGTGTGCTGGTCCTCTATATTCTCCTGTGAAATGACAGTGGTCTTTTACTTTTGGATTCTTTTCATTATTAATTTCTTTTTCACATATCCAACAATGGGAAGCATTTTCATAATCTTGTATGTTCTGTTCTGTTGGCATTATTAATGGTTTAGGATGTCTAAAGATGTTGTTGATGTTATTCACTTCACATTTTAAATGATTTAGAAAAACCTCTGCAACATCTTCACCTCTGTATATTACTGGTTTGTCTGCTTTACCATCATATCTAACAACTTGATATCCAAATCCACACGCTTCGTGTTCGCTTGTTATTTCTGATTTATCTCCTTTTTGTTGTGATTTGGGTTTGATTTGTGCTTCAAAGTCAGCATAGATAACATATGGAACGGGCATTTGATTTTGATGGTTTTTAAACTTGATAAGACCTTTTGATGGCATTTCTATTCGCATTGGAGATTTATTTATGCCTTCACAGTCTTCTTTGTGTTTGATTAGTAGGTCTTCTCTTGTAAAACCGTGAAGACATCTATCACAGAAATGTGTTTTATCTTTGTGTTTATTGTTCTGATTGTAAAGTAATCTATTAAGGTTTTTAATAAAACAGTAGTGATATTTTGTTTCCTTTGGTGTTTTTTCATCTGGATTATAATTTTCATCTATTTCTCCTTCTTCATTATCATCAATTTCCTCTTCAACTTCTGTTATCAAAAGCAGGTTAATTCTTTCTTTATCATTTGATTGATTTGAAATATGATATGGAAATACAGTAAGTTTCTCTGTCTTTTTTGTGATTGTATATCCATAAACATTGATTGCTATATTGTTTTGTTTCTCAACTTTTGGTATTTGTGAGATTGGTGTGGGAAAGTCAATTCCTTCCATATTCAGATTAGGACATTTTGTATAACTATATACATTATTCAAGTGGTTTTTTGCTGGATATAGAGCAGATTTCAATGCCCATTCTAAACATTTATTATCATTGTTCTTCATATTAATTATTGCTTGTTTGTTTGCTATTACTTTTGGAAGAGGAATATATGAAGAACCTTTGAGTGGTTCATATTTTGCTATGTTGAGATAGAGTCTGATACAATGGTCAATTTCTAAACCTGTTGCGGTATTTGTGAATTTTTCAATCCATGTTTGTAAATAAGACGTTTGTTTATCATAATATTCATCTAAATTATTTCCATCAAGAACTGCACATTGTTCTCCGTGTGATGCACCGGTAACTTCTTTTCTTTCACCATTAAGTTCATCTTTAAAAAACTTTATAGATAACCCAATTGAAAATTTAATACCATTGTATTCTTTAATGTTTTCATTAATTTTATCTATAATGACAGATTTTTTATCATTAAACAAAATATTTGGGTCTTTATATTTATGAGCATCTATTTCATACGCTTTTAAGTAATTGCATAATGGTTTATCAACCAGTTTCAGAACATTTTTCTCTTTAGTATCTTCATCATTAATTTTTTCACTTGTTTTAACAGCATTTTGTTGCTGTCGTTTTCTTATCTTTTTATCTCTACGTCTTTTACGCAGATTTTCCAATGTAGAAGTTTGTTGTGGTGCATCACTCTTCTGTTCTAAAGATTTAAGAGCTTTATCTAAAGCTTCGTCACTAATTCTTCCTTCGCTGTGTAATTGTAATAGTCTCTGTACAGCACTCATGTTTCTTTTTCTTTTAACTAAAAAAATATTTTTTTAATATAAAATAAAAAATGAGTATAGAAACACAAAGTATGCAAAATAAATGTGCTATGTTGCCGTTAGGTTCAAATAAACCATGTAAAAACAAATCAGTAAAAAATTCTATCTATTGTAAAGCTCATAATCACATTATGAAACATAACAAAAGTAAAGTAGTGCAATGTCTACAATGTGGTAACGGTACTTCAGCGAAATATCAAATTTGTGATAAATGTGGTGGAGAAAATGTCAGAAAAAAGCATGAATATATAGACAAAATAAAGCCTTGGAGGCAGGAAATTGCAAGATTGAATAGGATAGTGTTAGTTCTGCGGTAATACTGCAGAATAAAACGAAAATGGGGTCCTGATGAGTAGGATGGATTACGCGTAATCATCAATAAAAAGTCTCAACAAAATGGATTACATGTAATTGATATATAGACAAATATATCACCGATTACAGTGTAATCATCAATCGATTGTTTCAACGAACAGAGTTAGTGATAATACTGCAGAATATATGTGCAATATATATGTATTATGCTCAAATTGGTGATATATTCATTGTCCGTGCTGACGGACAATGAATATGTCGCCGTACCCCCACTATCTATATATATCCAACTGATGTAATATAATGACCTACTCAGTATAAGAAGATAGATAAAATGACGTCACTTAACGTCACAGAACATCGTGTGATTCGATGCGTTCATGAAAGTATGGGCGCAATTGTTCTCTATGTGTTCTTTAGACTTTACGCTGGAAATGTAAATAATGTTCAATAATGCATAAAACTTCCACAAATACTGGGCTGGAGAGGGAGAGAGCTTGTTCGAGTGCTGCTCAATCTCTAGTCCGAAAATAGATTATTGGCGCTCGTTAGAACTGCCTTACAAAGGGCTCGAACGAGTGTCTATCATCCAAGCTTTTGAAGAGAAATGAGAGATCAAACAAGCTACTCCTGTAGACCCCCGTTTTTTCTATATAGAGTGGAATTTGGTGGAGTGTTCATTTAATGGGCCTGTTAACCTAATGGAGTAAAAGCATCCGAGCCGAGTCACGATGTTACTCAGGTACATGCATATGTTACCAAACCACAAATCATTCGGTTGCTTTTCGAAGTCCGAAATCTTAGGTTTATACGGTATCCGTATACAGGTCACATCAAGCCGCTATAGCGAGGAACAAAAGTTAGGTATTTCTTTTATCCATTTTGTACCGAAAACCCGGAAACGAGTAGTTACAAATTGTGAAGGCATAAACCGGGAGCCACAGAAAGCGGTGTCGGCTCAGGCCCACACTGTTTGCAACTTTCCAAGTAAATTCTAAAGATAACACAGCCCGTCGTCCTTTAGGCAAAACCTCGATAACTCGAATATGGATAGTTCGATTGATATTTCAAATTCGAACAAGTTTTAGATTCCCTTTAGAGTATGTCGTTGCGTTTCATGAATAAGTTTTCTTCTTGTCATTTCAAATGCTACATGTAAGAATAGAACAGGGCTATGTTGTTCTGTAGGAACATAACAGGGCTTAGTCAATGTTCAATCATCTTTAGCTTAACAAGCTCGTTAACCGCAAAACTTTGACTTTTCTAGCAAGTACAACATCAGATGCACAAATATTTTTTGATAACTTTTCTTTTCTTTTTCTTTTTCTTTTTTGATAAGAAAGAAAAAATTGCAATTGCAAAAGCTACTCACATTTTCTTTTTTTTTTTTATCAAAAATATCAAACCATATGCCATATTAGATGATCAAAGTTTAAACGATAAGTTATCTAACGAGATTGTAAGTTTTGTTCATTCGAGACCTGGTTCTTTGTTTTAAAATTTTGAACACTTGTTCCATTGTGTCAGGTAGAAGCCTTCGTGTTGCAGTGGTTACGCTACTCGTCTTGTAAACCAGGGGTCGCAGGATCGAGCCCGGGCTTCTCTAGACTTTCGGATGAGTATTTTAATCGAGGTTCCGTCTCCGTATGACCGTAGCTGTTGGTGGGACGTAAAACTCAAACACTCACTCACTCCATTGTGCCAGGCAGAGCAATTTTGTTTCTACGCCGTTTTGACTTTTTGAACTTCAGCTGCATGTTATCAAGAAAAAAAAAAATGAAAAATTTTCTCAGAAAAGGCTTCACCAATGACAACGAGGTTTTCAACCACAGGATCCAGAAAAAAACAATTTTCACAAAACAAGCAAGCAAGACGCTTGGGTTGCCGCCACCGCTAGAAGCGCTTACACTTTTAGTAATGCAGTATAATGTTTTGTCCTTTTCGATTTAAGCTCCCAGTGAAGTAATTTTCACTGACCGGTCCGAGGCCGTTCTTCTGTCGCGGTTTTTGTTAAAGTTCGTCTTTGAATGTGTGGATTATATTATATTATATTATATTTCTTTTTTTTTTTTTTTTTTTTTTTTTGGATAGCCAATTGGCCATTTTGTGGGAAAGTAACTATCCTTTTGACTTTCCACTATTAGGGTTTAGTTATTTCATGTTTGTGCTTCTTTCCCTTTGGTGTCTCTTATGGGAGGTTTGGGTTAATTGTATCGATTCCTGAACATTGCCTTCACTTCCATTTAACATCGTATACTGCAAATTGACTGACCCAGGAAAATTCGACACTCTGTTTACATTCTTGTGAGAGTTTTCTCTTCATATTACACGACCAATGTTCTATATGTTGGTCAACATTATATGGGCCCCGTCAAGCGATTTTGGTACTTATCGCCTATGCGAGCAGCGAAGGTTCAGGCGAGCCTGCGCATCCGCGCAGTCTCGCCAGAACCTTCGCTGCTCGCTCATACAAGCAGTGAATCAAGAGGAACCTTCAGACAGAAAGCCATATCCCTGGCCCCTCTGAATGGCTGGGCATGCGCAGTTAAAATTTGTCATGACGGAATGCTCGAAGACACAAATTCGCTTGGCGGGGCTCATATAGCAAATTAAAAGTACGTGTTCGGGAAAATAATGTCGAGCTTGGTTGGGCTGCTGATCGATGAGTTAGTATTGTTGTGTATGAATATACAGGTCCTACTGGAACCTATTATAACATCTATTTTTAACTCTGCACGGGTTCCTGTCATCCTCCCGATCCTTTATATCTGCCTTCTGTTCTCCAGACAGATGAACATCAACGCCACAATCGCATAATTCTCTGTAAACTCGCCCACTGTTCTTCGATAATTCACTAAAACATTCATTAGCTCACATACTCCTCTTTTAATTACTAATTCCACCAGGCCGTTATTTCATTTGCATTCGTTTTAACATATTCAATAAAAAGAATGATAGTAAAATTAAATTAAGGCTCCATTAACAGACAAAGCAGCTTGTAATTTATAGGATATTATATCATGCCATCTCTTCAGTATTGATTTGGTTAGCTGGTAATCAAACGGAATGGACAGTATCAATAGAAACATGAGCTATGTTTTCTGGGTTAAAGTTGCAACATCATGATTCAAATGTCACACTGGCTGTCGGTGTTCATGGAACGGTTAACGCAATGATACGTTGTAGTTCAGTCATGCATTAGAAAAACTCACTCATATCAGATAATATAGAGGGTTTTGCATGAGTTTTCATGTATTATTGAATTTATTAAACGAGTTGAGAAAAAGGGATAAAATGTGAGGCTTCTATATATCATATGACATTTAAAACGCATGTTATATACGACTTTTTGAAGAAAAAAAAATCAATATTTCACCATGGCTAAACGCGACATTATTAAGGATGTTGTACTTGTAACGTTACGGAGTGCAACTAATTTGCATATTAAATCCACTAGTGGATTATCCAATTTATTACATACATAACGTTATTACATTCTCAGAAGCAACGTCATGTGATAAATAAGAATCTAATGTGGGGTTCTGTTGTATATGGGCGTTTCCAACCCGAGGGATGAGAGTGCTGAGCGGAACCGAGGCTGCTCTGAGGTTTCGTTCAACACGGTCATCCCGAGGGTAGGAACGCCCTATTACAACAGCAAAAACCAATATTAGATCCATTTTTCTTCCACGACACAACCGGAAATGTTCATATTATTTTATTAAAAGTTTTATTTTTCGCGCACTATTCTTATGTAGTTTACCTGGGTAAGAACACCCGGGTAAGAAGAGAATTTTTGTCCCCGGCTAAAACCACAGATTTCCTTATCTCATGTGTAAGAATGCTGCGTCTCATACATGTAATAGTAACAATGACAGTTAAATTTAGCGTATGCTAGTGTGTGGTAGGTAGGGGCATGGTGTTTGGGGGAAGTGGAGACGGTGGGGGACTTGTTCATGTGTTTCTTACGAGTAAATTTTTACCAAAAAGGTCTATTTACAGTTAAGCATGAAAGCATATGTTATCCTGATGAATTTGTTAACTCAGGAGCTAAGCCCCTGTCTCAAGTAGACTTCTAGGCGCTCGTTCCGCTGTGGGTGCGTCTGATTGAACATTGTGTCTTCTTTGTGGCTTGAGATGGATTTTGTCTTCGCGGATCGTATCTTTCTTTTCTTGGTAACCATTTATCATCCTTTTTGAAAATGAAAACGATTCGTCTAGTACATCAAGTTAACACGTTAATGACAATCCTTGTCAACCCGGCTTAATAAAGGAGAATTACTTTATCGGGGACTGTTGGCTGAGGTGAAGGTGTTGTGCATTACGAAGACATGCCTATACTAATACATTGTAAATTATACCGCCGAAAAAAACGAACATTTTCAGATGAAAAACAGTGATATTTTTCTTATGTCTGCTCAAAATATTGATTGTGGTACTCGTTAGAACCGCCTCATCAGGTTCTAACGAGTACCCACAACCTATAGTTTAGAGCAGAGTAACAAAAATAAGGTTTACCCCTGTAAACCTTTGTTTTCCTATATAAAAGTGGGGTTCCAGGGGGGGGGGGGGGGGTGGGGTGTTTTTGTGATGGTACCTTGCGTCACTGGGTAGAATCCTCCATCTGATGTTACCTTACAGTAAGGCAAGACCTGCTGTCCGTTTTTGCGACCACGTAAGATACTCACTGACCTGTTCAGCTACACAGACTAGTTGGGATCATAGAAACTAGAGGTTCTTTCGAAATTTACCAAGCAGCGGGCACAAGGTCGCTGATCAGACTGTACCTTTGTTGTCAGCAAATGATAAAAAGGGCTCATATTACGTGTGTATACTGAGTAATA
Source organism: Lucinisca nassula (assembly GCA_963580285.1). Lineage (NCBI taxonomy): Eukaryota > Metazoa > Mollusca > Bivalvia > Lucinida > Lucinidae > Lucinisca > Lucinisca nassula. The sequence continues at coordinate 106,800,705 of OY757014.1, read as the reverse complement.
AATTGGAAATAGTGATTTGGTTATAAGAAAAAAACAATTACATTCAAAGAGAACTAGGAACGCACAAAGCCAGAAGAAACAAGAAATATCTTTAAAAAAGATATGCGGCGTAGATTTAATTGGAAGGTTGTTCAGAAACCAGTGCTTCAGCTGAAGTGCACGACCCGCCGGATGCTTTTAGCTTTATGAGTGTTACCATATATGGGTATGGTGGCCATTTTGGTCATGTGACCTGGACCTAAAACGGTTCCCCCAATAAATGCGCCTTATCGTAAGGAGCAAAAATATATCTTATACTTTAGTATTGTTTTCTGAATCGTTTGCTGGAAAAAATGAATTCTCACTTCTCCAATACAAAAGCATATGTGTCAAAGTTTGACCTAGGCACAAAGAAGGTCAAGGTCAACCCAGGGTCACCATTTTAGCAATTTATGATGGGCCTACGTCCCAGATGCTATTTATCAAGTTTCGTGGAAATCTGCCCAGTGGTTCTAGAGAAGACTATTTTGAAGGGTTTTTACTATATATGGCTTGGCGGCCATTTTGGTCATGTGACCTGGACCCCATGAGCAAATTTTGGTTTCCCTCATCCCATAGAGGCTCCATATGAAATTTGACCTTAATCGGCCAAACGGTTTCCGAGGAGAAGCAGTTCGAGAATTTTCACATTTTTCGCCTCGGCGAGGCTATACTAAATGGAATGTCATATTTCGCAAGTTCATTGGTTAGATCTCATTGATATCTATCAGTATGCCAAAAATTGTTTAAATATTCCAAGCGGTTAAGTCACTATCACCAATTTTCACAAACGGGTTACGGACGGACAGACAGACAGACATACCGTATATGGCTTGGTGGCCATTTTGGTCATGTGACCTGGTCCCCATGAGCAAATTTTGGTTTCCCCCATCCCATAGAGCCTCCATATGAAATTTGACTTCAATTGGCCCAACGGTTTCCGAGGAGAAGCAGTTCAAAAATTTTCACATTTTTCGCCTCGGCGAGGCTTTACTAAATGGAATGTAATATTTCGCAAGTTCATTGGTTAGATCTCATTGATATCTATCAGTATGCCAACAATTGTTTAAATATTCCAAGCGGTTAAGTCACTATCACCAATTTTCACAAACGGGTTACGGACGGACAGACAGACTGACACGGTGATTTTAGGGCACTCTTAGAAAATCAACCGACTTCAGTCGGTCGCTTTTTCTGCGGGTCGTGCAATATGAGCTACAATAGTGACAGCAACAATTGTCTAGCTATGAAATGGTATACTGTATTCAAACAGTTCAGATATCCCGCGAGGAAAAATAGCTTTGCAGAGGGTGGTGTTCCGCCTGTTTGAGCTAAGGTCAATGTAAAAGGTCAAGGTTAAAAACATGACCTCATTTCAAGAGCATATGATCTCAAGTATATGCACAACAAATAAGAAAACGTTATCATTCACTGTTTTTGAACACAAATTCTAGGGTTAACATTTAGGGTTGTCGCTATAGTGAACGTAAACGCATAGACGGACGAACAAACAGACGAGCAGACAAACGGACGGAAACTTGATCTTATGTGCACCTAACTAAAACTCAAATTACACTTATTCCTTTTCAGAATTTATATAACATTAATGATATTCGAAAATGTCCATTTTGTGTTAAAATGGAGGAGATAAAGTATGCTGAAGACAAATGATACACTGCAACTTTTATTTAGCATATATTTGAGAAATGAATTTTATTTTTCTGCAGTTCATGGAAGTATGAACGCAGTGGGTCGTGTGCAAAGTAAATGAACCCCGAAGGGGTTCATGTAAACTTTGCTAGCGACCCACTGTCGTTCATACTTTCATGAAAAGCCGAAAAATTAAGTTTATTTTTTATATTTACATTATTTGCCCCTCATCACTGGGCGAAAAAAATACTTGTAGGGCAATTTTTTAAAGCTGAAAAACATTTACACGCTGTGTTTCTACAATGAGCGGAGCAGCGTTGACGTCATCAACGCCCGTAGAGAACAATGGTTTAGAATGACGTCAATTAACGTCACTGAAAATCATGTGACTCGATGCGTTCATGGAAGTATGAACGCAATTGTTTTCTATAGGTTTACATTAGACTTAACACTGGAAATGTAAATATTGTAAATTAAACATCTGTCAATTTGTAATGCGATTATTACATGTTTTTGTCATGCTATATCTCTTTATTGGCAACAGGGCTTGAGGTGTCTTTCATCTCAATGTCGGGTAAAAGTCCCACAAACTTGGAAGCAACGTCTCCAAAATGACCTACACAGTGTTGACGGGGACGTTATACCTCAAATCAAACAAACAATTCCTTTCGCAGAAAATTCTTCCTTTCGCGAAAGGAACCTTCCTTTCGCGTAATTGTTCCTTTCGCTATATAGACCAACCACGTGAAATTAGGTAAAAATAGCTATTCACCGCAGCAGTTACAGAATTCACTTGAATCCCAATTATACATATGACGTATGGTCATCAAAGGACAAGACGGTGAGCAAGCCGAAACTGTATATATTTTTCATTCATGTCTCACATAAAAAATGAAACATCTCCTAGGTTAAAACTTCGGTAAACTGTCGTACTTTTTGAGTAGATTTATTTATGCAAATCATTGACCAATGAAATGGTCATCTCCTTGGACATGTGGTTTTATTGACCAATGGAGTAACGAAAAATGTAGGACAAAAGCAAAACCAGAACGGCTACGCCGTAAAAAAAATACGGTACCACGGGGCTGAATCTGGTTAGTCGCATGGCTGTAACACCGAAATACCTGCAACACTCGTTTTTGACTGGAGGAATATTGCAACCCGTGATTCTAATGCACATTGACCATGTCCTTTATATTTTGGATTAAATAAGAAAATGTTGTTTAGCATGAAGACGACAACCCCTACCTTTGCTAACAGTGTAGATCCAGATCAGATGGCTTCTGAAGAAGCCAGCTGATCAGGATCTACACTGTTTGTCATGTAGGTTTTGAATTGAACAAATACATTAGATCAAGTAATTAATATATGGGCATGGCTAAATTAATGTGTTCAGCAGGATAGGGGTTGAAATTTTGTACATGCGCAATATTAAAATGAAATCAAAGGGCAGGCAGTGACTAGGTCAGTATGGCTGCAACACCGTAGTACTTGCAACCATCGCAATTGTCCGGCAGGTAATTACATCCTCTTTGCATTAATTTTGTTTTGTGCCAGGATTATCACGTCCGCTTGCGGTCCCATCAATAGACAAAACAATTTTGTCTCAAATCGAACCTTGTTCGTGTGTTTGGACTTCGCATAAAAACACTTTTCGGTCAATGCGTTCGATGTTTACTACAGAAAATCAAGTGCAAAATATGCTGTATCAAAATTCAAACTCATCAGACGCCGACGCACAGTAAAAGTTTGAAGATTAATTGTGCGAACAGATCTCAGATCAGCCTGCGCGGCCTCCTATAAATGCCTGTCTATCCAGGAATCAATAAAAGAAGACAATGCGCAGGCTTGCTGATCTGATTCTTCGCTTTTCATTTCCGTTCCACGGCTTAAAGGGAATGGAAACACCTTCATGGAATGCAACTATTTTTGTCTCCAATGTCAATCGGGGTCAACTCTTAAAGCAAAGAATTTGCTCCTGAGGAGCTTCCATTTTGAGTCGATCCCTTTTCAGAGGGACAGGGCTTATAGAAAAGTGAACAGGAAGTCCCGAAAGTTGTCTCCCTTTGAAAAATGGCGGAAAAATCTCACAGGTGTTCCAATTCCCCTTAAATCACATGTAATTAAAAACCTTCAATTACGATTAAATTTCCCGTTTTTTACTCTTTTGTTTCAAATGTCCCGTATTGATAACCGGAAGAAAACACATGTCAACTTGATTTGGATATTTTATCTTTTCTTTTGCAGGATATTACCCGTTCAACCTTTTTCGCCCCAGCCAATCGGGGCTTTGAGAAATAGATTGGGCAGCATGGTGCTTCCGCACAAAGCTGAAACTGAAAACTCATGAGTACTGGTTTTTTGTTTTTGTTTTGTTTGATTTGTGGTTTAACGTCCCCGTCAACAATGTATAGGTCATTTTTGAGACGTTGCTTCCAATTTTGTGGGACTTTTACCCGACATTGAGCTGAAATGACATGTCAAGCCCTGTTGCCCAATGAAACCAATTGGGTCTATAAGCATGAACGGTCCGACTCGCGACGCTTTGTCTGGGCAGGTTTGGATCCTCTAAGTGGTTTACCAGTACTCGTGCGCGGTCAATTTCAGCTCTGCGTGGAAGCATCATGCAGCCCATCTATTTCTTCAAGCCCCAATGGGCGGGGGCCGACATGAGTACTGGTAAACCGCTTCGAAGGACTAAGCCTGCCCAAGCAAAGTGGTATTAGTCAAACTGGCCAATGCATATAAGTCTTTTGGTTTCATTGGGTGGCAGGGCTTGAGGTTTCATTCCATCTCAATGTCGGAAAAAAGTCGCACACAGTTGGAAGCATGCATGGAAGCAGCGCCTCCAAGGTGACCTAAATAGTGTTGACGGAGACGCCAACCCTCATTTCATACAAAAAAAACACCCATTCAGCCATTTAGACTTGTACAGATAACTATGTAAAGTATGTCGTCTCATCAGGAACTACACTGTTTCCGCCAATCGGGGCTTGGAGAAATAGATAGGGGCTCATGATGCTTCCACGCTGAGCTGAAACAGACCTCATATGAGTACTGGTAAACAGCTGGTGAGCCTGCCCAGGTAATGTGGTACGAGCCCGTCCATACATTTAGCCATATCGGTTTCATTGGGCGGCAGGGATTGAGATGTCAAGTTACACGAAATTGGAAGCAACGTCTCAACTATGACCTAAATAGTGTTGACGGGGACGTTAAACATCAAAGCAAACAAACAAACTGCTTCCCTGTTACCCACTCTGTTAAAGATTTTGGCCAAGACCCCACCCCGTTTATAATCAAAGCACGCATGCATTAATGCAAAAAGTAGTGCCAAAATCACTCTTCAATACTCTGGGGCTATCGCCCCAAAAAGGGGGTGTATGTTGGACAGAATCGTGTGTTGGCTTTCCGTGGTGTTCATGTTTGCGTGACATTATGAAAATAACAAGAGCCGGGGTTCATAATTTCCTACATTAATACCAAGCGAAGAGTCAGATTAGCCTCTGCATCCGCGCAGTCTGACCAGAGTCTCCGTTGTGTGATCTTAGTATTGCTTAGCGTATAATGCTCCTTCATGCAGCAAGTAAGTAAGTAAGTAAGTAAATTCTTTATTTACCGAGGGTAACCCAACTGGTTTATCCAATTTTCCTTGGGGCCCTCAACAACATCACATACCAACACAGAAATATGCACATCATACAAATGGCAAAAAACAGAATTGTAAAGCAATGTAAAAAGAGCTGATGAGTTAACAATGAACTCCAAACTGGCAGAAATTTCTAACGTTAACGTTCGTCTATGACAAACTTTGTATATGACAAACTTAATATAAAAAAGAGAGAGAGAGAGAGAGAGAGAGAGAGAGAGAGAGAGAGAGAGAGAGAGAGAGAGAGGGGGTAATAATTTGTACACCATGAGGAAATTATATTCACATCACGAAGGCACTCCTATTTAAATATATTTGGGAGCTTACCACAACCAACGACGAAGACAAACAAAACAAAAATAAATAAAACAAATCTGATATCACTTCCGCCAAAAACACACGCGTTAGAACCGTCTCGGTAGGTCGTTCTAATGAGTACCACAAATTAAGCTCCCGAACATTAATTTATCATATGACGTCGCGTCTGAGAGTGTAATAACCCCATGTAATAAATTCGATAAGCCACCATTATATTTGCAAATTAGTTAAATACGCCCCGTAACGTTACACGTACGACGTCGCGTTTACTAATGGCGGAAAATTGACATTTTATACAAAAATCGTGAATAAAATTCGTTTTAAATGACATATGATAAATAGAATCTTGCATTCGTGCTCATGTAATATTGAATTTATTAAACTCATTGACTCCCGGGAAAAGGGATAAAATGCTCGGCACAGCCTCGCATTTTATCCCTTTTCCTCAAATCGTTTAATAAATTCAATAATACATGAACACTCCTGTAAGATCCTCTATAAGAAAAATAACATATATCCCTATAAACGCCGGTTTTACTATATAAAAGCGGGGTTCAACGGAGTCAAACTTATGTAGGCGTATATATATAGCAAGAGAAGTCTGTGGTCAGACTATGTGGATGCGCACTCTGATCTGATTCTTCGCTGGGCGCACATGGTAATTGCAGGGAATGCTGTGCCCCGGCTTATAGGTCCAGTCGATGGCTGAAGAAGTCTTGTATCTGGTTCTTTTCTACAGACTTATTTTTCTTTTCTCTCTTCTTTATCAAATCACTGGCTTATTTGCATTGATTTCTGTATAAAATAATAATGACCACATGACAAGACGAGGGCTAATTACATTTGAGAGATGCGATGGCATGAGAAAATGTAGAACAAAGTTACTAAATGAACTTACCCAGGACAGTGACTTTTCGATCCATTACGAAAACACGCCTATGCAAATACATTGTAAACTTAACCACCGAAAAAACGAAAATTTTATGATGTAATATTGTAATATTTTTCTTATATCAGCTCAAAATATAGATTGTGGGTACTCGTTAGAACCGCCTCATCGAAGCGGTTCTAACGAGTACCCACAATCTATATTCTAGAGCAGAAATAAGAAAAATAAGGTTTACTCCTGTAAACCCGTTTTACTATTATGGTGGGTTTCAAGCGGAACAGAATTATATAGGCGTGTTTTCGTGATGCGGAGTTGTATGGGTCCATTGTAAAGAAATTTGACACTTTGTTACAAAAACTACATGCATCCACATTTTCTCATAATCATGTCAACAAGCCCGTGTAATGAACACCCCCTCTAAACCCCGCATTTATATTGAGACAACTGGTGTTTAGAGGGGTATACATTATTTTTTCTAATTTCTGCTCTTAGCTATAGGTTGCAGGTACTCGTTAGAACCGCCTCATTGAGGCGGTACTAACGAGCACCCGCAATCTACGTTTGAAGTACAAATAAGATAAATATCACACAGTCACCATTTTTGTGATGTGAAAGAATGCACTTTTTTGTACGAATATTATCGCAATTGGCTTTTTATTGTAAATATTTGCTGTAAACGATTCTTGTTGCTCGTTGGAACCACCTGCCTCATCGAGGCGGTTCAAAAATGTACCAACAATTTATGTTTTTAGCAAAAGCTAAAGAAATAAATGAACGAGGGTAAGCTGAAAAGTTCTGCGCCTGACCAAGAAGCAGGCATCGAACAGTCATGGATTTTTTTATTCATTAAATCCAAACCTTTATTACTTGATCTGACTCAAATGAGTTCAAGTTTACCTGCAATAACGTAGAAATTCTAGACTTTGAAAATTGATACTAGCACGTTTTTGAGAAAATGGACAAACTCTGGCATCGCGGTGTCATCAAGTACCTCCATAAAAAGGGGTTAGCTTCGAAGGACATTCATGCCGATATGGTTGCTACATTAGGGGATGATGCTCCTTCGTATGCAACCGTGAAATGGTGGGCAGCAAATTTTAAGATGGACAAGGACAGCCTTGAAGATGATGACCGGTGTGGACGCCGCACAACGGCAACAACTGAGGAAACCATCAGCCAAGTGCACAGTGCCGGAATGGATGACAGGCGTTTAACTTTGAATCAGTTAGCTAACACTGTTGACAAAAGGGGTCTTGTTCCATCAGGCCAATGCGCCTGCTCATAAATCGATTGTCGCAATGGCTGCTGTGCATGACTGTGGCTTCACACTTGTCGATCACCCTCCGTATTCACCTGATCTAGCTCCATCAGATTATTTCCTGTTTCCAAACATGAAAACGCACTTGGCTGGGCAGCATTATCGGTCAGACGAGGAGGTGATAGCTGCTGTGTGGGAGTTTTTCACGGACCAAAATGAGACCTTCTATGCCACTGGGATCCAAGGACTCCAGCATCGCTGGAGGAAGTGTGTCGACAGGAAGGGAGACTATGTTGAAAAATAAGGCACTTTCAGCATGGACAAACCATTGGATCTTGGTCAGGCTCAGAACTTTTCAGCCTACCCTCGTATACCCTTTGTAGATCAAACTTGTTCCTTCTAAATTTCGAGTGTAACGGACGTTGGTTACATAGAACGACGCGTACCGCGTCATTTAAGTTGACATCACTGAACGTGGCAACGATGTCGTTGAAACCAGTATTATAAGATAAAGAAATAAGCATCATTATTTGCTTCAACGTTTAAAACTCGAAAGGTATTTGTTTGTTTGTTTGATTTGAGCTAGGTTTAACGTCCCCGCTATGCCGCTATTAAATATAATTTTGAAATATTATAATTGCTATCAAAGTGCACAATATTGTAACCACACTGCGTCTGATACAGGCGATTGTTTGCAATATTAACAGAAAGTGAAGATTTTAGCCGTTAAAGTAGGGTACCGTCGTTGTTTTTCCACAGTTTTGTATGTTTCATATAAGGATTAAGGGTTGTTAATTTAAAAATAAAAATGCCGGCAGCTAATTAAATAAAAGTTCCACTTCTTTGATATCTTTTTGTAGGTATTTAAACGGGCAATTAGAATAAATCGGAACTTGTTTGTCAAATTGAAAAATAAATAAGTTATATTTGTTTAAAAAATAGTTTCCATTAAAGCGCCTGCTATTTCCTACAAGACATTCTGTACAGGTAAGCCGAGAAGGTCAGCGCACAGTAAAAGGCTTAATCCTTTGCGCCAATGGCATAAATGTCAATAATAGTTGCGGATGCGTCAACACTGTAAAAACTCGTTTTGGAGACGTTGCTTCCAATTTTGTGGGACTTTTACCCGACATTGAGATGAAATGACATCTCAAGACCTGCCGCCCTATGAAACCAATAGGGTTTATAGGCATGAACGGCCCGATTAGCATCGCTTTGCCTGGGCAGGCTTAGATCCTCTAATCGGTTTACCAGTACTCGTGTGTGGGTCGGTTTCAGCTCTGCGTGGAAGGATTAAGCAGCCCATCTATTTCTTCAAGCCCCAATGGGCGGGGGCTAACTCAAAAGGTATACAGAAAAAGAATCTAGCACGTTAATTTTGAACAAAATTACTGTCATTGTTTCAGGCGACCTAACCCTCATGGGGCAATAACTATTGATTTCGGTAATGAGTTTTAACACAGTTATCGCAGTTGTCTATTACTAGTTGCAGGGTACCAGAAATCTTATTTGGAAGTATATTTAAGAAATGAAATTTATTTTTCTTCAGTTCATGGAAGTATGAACGAAGTGGGTCGCGTGCAAAGTAAATGAACCCCGAAGGGGTTTATATAAAATGTTGCTAGCGACCCACTGTCGTTCATATTTTCATGAATAGCAGAAAAATTAAGTTTATTTTTTATATTTACATTATTTGCCCCTCATCTCTTGGCGAAAAAATGCTTGTAGCGCAAACTTTTATAGCTAAAAAACATTTACACGCTGTTTTTCTACAAAGAGCGGAGCAGCGTTGACGTCATCAACGCCTGTAGAGAACAATGGTTTAGAATGACGTCACTTTACGTCACTGAAAATCATGTGATTCGATGCGTTAATGGAAGTATGAACGCAATTGTTTTCTATAGGTTTACATTAGACTTTACACTGGAAATGTAAATATTAAATAATAATTCTAGATATTTTCCATCAAAACAACTGTTGATGGTACTCGTTAGAATCGCCTCGATGAGGCGATTCTAACGAGCACCAACAAAAGTGCTTATGTTAGAATTTAAATTAATTATTTCAATATAATTATAAAATATTTATCATAACAGGCCCTCGCCCCGCCCCGCGACGCTAGCAGAAATAGATGGGCTGCATGGTGCTTCCACGCAGAGCTGAAGCCGGCCGCACATGAGTACTGGTAAACCGCTTAGAGGATCTAAGCCTGCCCTGGCAAAGCGGTGCGAGTCGGTCCGTCCATGCTTATAAACCCTATTGGTTTCATTGGGCGACAGGGCTTGAGAAGTCATTTCATCTCGATGTCGGGTAAAAGTCCCATAAAATTGGAAGCAACGTCTCCAAAATGACCTTTACAGTGTTGTCGGGGACGTTAAACCTCACATCAAACAAACAGTTATCATAACAGGTCCTCTTGCTGGAACTTGGGGTTGATCCAAGCGTCCTCGGAAGTATGAATATAGTGTCATTCTGTCGGTTTTGTTCTGTTATTATGATACAAGATTGGTGATATTTCAATTAAGCATTAATATCATTCATGGCGCTTTTGTTCTGCTTATTTGATTTCGATAAAATGAATATTTTCACCAAATTGATTTTCTCAGAACACCATCATAATATAATGGTTCCTATACACGTGTAAACTTGTAGCATTTATATTTTGTTTTGTTTTTTGTTTGTTTGATTTGGGGGTTTGTTTGATTTGAGGGTCCCCGTCAGCACTTTAAAGGTCATTTTTGAAGACGTTGCTTCAAATTTTGTGGGACTTTTACCCGACATTGAGATGAAATGACATCTCAAGCGCTGTCGCCCAATCAAACAAAAAGGGGTGGGTAAGCATGGACGGTCCGACTCGCACCGCTTTGCCTGGACAGGCTTAGATCCTCTAAGCGGTTTACCAGTACTCGTGTGCGGGTCGGTTTCAGCTCTGCGTGGAAGCATCATGCAGCCCATCTATTTTTTCAAGCCCCGATATTTTGTATAAAAATACAAAGCAGCGATGTCTGAGTAGAAAAGAGATCGAGACAAAAAAAATACGTAACAAAGACATGCATGTCCATTCGCCGGAATTTGCCGAATGATTATTATCGGTAGTCCGTAGTACCTGTTTGAAATGTACGGCTTTCCATATTTAAATTTTGAAGGAAAATTAATCTCTCGTATTTCGTTTACCCTTAAGACTAGAAAAAGAAAAAAACAACATTATTTTGCAGATTCCCAAATACATTACGAAAACACGCCTATACAAATACATTGTAAATTTGCCGCCGAAAATATGAACATTTTCAGATGAAAATTGTGATTTTTTTTTCTTATTTCTGCTCAAAATATAGATTGTGGGTACTCGTTAGAACCGCCTCATCGAGGCGCTTCTAACGATGACCCACAATCTATATTTTAGAGCAGAAATAAGAAAAATAAGGTATTCCCCGGTAAACACCAATTTTACTATATGAAAGTGGGGTTCAAGGGGGTTAAAATTATATATGCGTGTTTTCGTGATGGCATTCGTCCTTCATTCCTTTCTAAGTATAGATGAATAAATATAGAGGGCATTTACTTTTTTGAGGTGAATACCAAAAATATTTCATCGAGTGTGTTGAAAATATCAGCGTTTTCACGAGTGCGAGACACGAATGAAAATTCCGACGTTTTCAAAACACCAGATGAAATATTTTTTTATATTTATAGAAAAAAAAAGGAAATTTCCTTTTATTTGATAATATTTTAGGACGCTTACTGTAATTGATCAATCGGATCTTACGTTACAATATTTGACTTGGCTATGACGTCACAACTGTCAGTTGCAAACCATAAACAGATTGCCATTTTTTACAGCATTTTTACAGTTCAAAGGAAGCCTTTTCAATATATTTTACAGAATTATTTTATAGATAACATATGAATTTTGGCGAGAAAAGTAGTCCGGGCTGCTACTGTGAAAATAACATGGTCATGTTATTTTTCACACTGTGAAAATTCACAGTGTGAAAATATCACTTTTATTTTATTTTAGATATGCATTGATTACACTGCTATGTCTAAAATAAATCTTATTACTTTTGTCTGCATTTAAATAACATGCCTGGCTGCAATTTGAATTTATTTTAAAACACGCAAGCTTCCATGCCATATCAACGGTTTTCTTCGAATATTTTCGCTGTTATATTCTGTTAGGCTGTTGTCCCAATTTTGCAATGATATATATTTCATGAAAATAAAACAAAAACTTATTGCTTCCCTAAAAGCTTGGAAATTCCTTTTAACTTATTTAGATTCATGAAGCTATGAAATCTCGCTTAGTCAACATGACGAGATTGGCTGTCAGGGAAATAACTCAAGAGTTATCGCCCCAGGATTTTCCATAAAAAAGAATAAAAACGAAGAATAAACATGACACCCCTGAAATGACAAATGAATTTGTCCAATATATATTTAACAATGGAAGAGTTCACCACTATACAATGGGTTAATTCACTTTAAGTAGACCAACGTTCGCCCATCGGGACTTGGAGAAATAGATTGGACTGTATGGTGCTTCCACGCATCGCTGAATGTGACCACACAAGAGTACTGGTAAACCGCTTAGAAGGACTAAGCCTGCCCAGGCAAAGCGCCGTGAGTCAGATCGTCCAATGCATAACCCTTCTGGTTTCATTGGGCAACAGGGCTTGAGATAATTCATCTTAACATCAGGTAAAAGTCCCACAAAATTGAAAGCAACGTCTCCTGAATGACCTCGTAAATAGCGTTGAAGGGGACGTTAAACCACAATTCAAACAAATAGCATATATTCGTTGATGAGAAACGATGGATTCATCCTGGATTACACCTGATTAAATTCCCATCTTTATCTTTATTAAGTGTGTGGTGGCGTTTATTTAAGTTATATTTATCATTGCGAGTTTGTAATATATAAGACATGTTATTCAGTTATACGACAGGTGGTCTTGTAAATAAATAAATGTAATTGTTGACAGGAAATTAGGATTATATTTTTGGCGTATGCCGTGTTATCGCAGTTAGGGAAACCACCAGGGTCCAGTTGTTCAAAGCGTTGTTAGCTTAACGAGCTCGTTAGTGATGAAATTGTTAACTGTTAGCAAGTACAGTATCTAAAATTTTGGTATTTTTGCTGAAAAAAATGTGAGCAGCTTTTGCATTTGCAAAAGCTGCTCACATTTTTTCAGCAAAAATATTAGCATATTTGCCATACTAAATGATCCAAGTTTCAACGATACCTGAACTAACGACGTCGTTAGTTTTGAACAACTGGCCCCAGGTTAAAAAGTCCGTATAAGCGGCCCTCTTTTTCTGGGTTGCAACCAGTTTTGTTTTGTTTGATTTGAGGTTTAACGTCCCCGTCACCACTGTAAAGGTCATTTTGGAGACGTTGCTTCCAATTTTGTGGGACTGTTACCCGACATTGAGATGAAATGACATCTCAAGCCCTGTCGCCCAATGAAACCAATAGGGTTTATTAGCATGGACGGTCCGCCTCGCACCGCGGTTCCTGGACAGGCTTAGATCCTCTAAGCGGTTTACCAGTACTAGTGTGCGGGCCGGATTCAGCTCTGTGTGGAAGCATCATGCAGCCCATATATTTCTTCAAGCCCCTGGGCGGGGGCCGAGGGTTGCAACCAGTACTGAGCAATGTGGATTAAGTCATTTGCTCGCGGAAACAACACTTGGCGCTTGCGGGGATCGAACCGGGTACCTCTCGATCTCAATTCCGATGCTTTACCACTGCACCACAGCGCTCCAGCAGTCTGCACAAAAAACCTGAATGCAACGTTCCGTGACTGAATGAAGAAGTGTCAAAATTCACCCACACAGAACACAACAAAGACTCTGATCAGACTGTACGGCTGTGTCGCCTAATCTGAGTCCTCGCAGGCGCACATTTAACCCTTATCTTGTTGTTCACGACACCCCCTATCTTTGCAAACAGTGTAGATCCAAATCAGATGGCTTCTGAAGAAGCCATCTGATCAGGATCTACACTGTTTGGCATTCAGTTTATGAATTTGTAGGAATAAATTACATAAAGTAATCTGATTGGTTCAAAGTCAGAGATGGGTGTGGCTAAAATGAATTTTCAGCAAGAGAAGGGTTAAGTAGTTAGTGACAGCCAGGAGGACATCAGCAGTATATGTAACATATATATGTATATGTAAAAACGGAATCACCCTCTGAAATGGCAAGGAGGACTTAGGTCAGTCTTGCACGGGAGTCTCGCAGAAGCTTCTTAGATAAAATAGAGCATTTGCCATTTTTCCCCGACAAAACCTGTTGTAGAAACTTGCTCTGAAAAAAAAACCCACACGTTGAAATATATCAAATGGAATACACCAACCATGCATATATTATTCAGACATCTAAAATATAATAACACGTGTTTCCATGTAGGAAATTTTGAAATATGACCATATTACTACATGTAATGTCTCAGTTTTACTATTGACACTTGCCGGGTGATTCGGGCTCAGTTTCGCTGGTCAGATGCCATTCGGTGCGGCTGAGTTGGTTTTGTTTGTTTGATTTGAGGATTTGTCCCAATACAGACGTCTAAATATGATAACTCGTGTTTCCATGTAGGAAATTTTGAAATATGACCAGGCACTACCTGTATTGTCTCAGCTTGCTGGATTATCGCTGGTCATGTCACATGTCATACGGTTCGACTGAGTTGAACAAGGGAAACAGTACATGGGTTTCTTTCCTATCTCGAAAATGGCCTTTCTCTAATGAAATGATAAAAATACAGTAGCGAATCTTCAGTCACTCGAACACGGCTCGCTCGCTTACCATGGCTAATTCAAACTCACGCTTGAATCCATAGAGAACTCTACCAGTAGCTTAAGATAAAATAGATTCGTCCACGCAGAGCTGAAACCGACCGCGCAAGAGTACTGGTAAACCGCTTAGTGGGTCTAAGCCTACCCAGGCGAAGTGGTGCTAGTTGGACCGTCCATATATATAAATCATTTTGGTTTGTTTGGGCGGCAGGGCTTGGGATGTCATTTCATCTCAATGTCGGTTAATTATCCCTCAAAATTGGAAGCAACGTCTCCGAAATGACCTAAATTTTGTTGACGGGGACGTAAAACCTCAAATCAAAATAAAAAACTTCAGATATCCAATAACACATAATTTGGAAATTTCAGAAAGGTTTTCTCGACACTAATTGAAAAGGTATATTTTGTGTACTCATTAGAATCGCCTCAATGAGGCGATTCTAATGAGTACAAACAACATACCTTTACACATTGAGGCGATTCTAATGAGTACAAACAACGTAACTTTACATATGGAGGCGATTAAAATGGGTACACACAACATACCTCATTGAATGTCGAAAATATATCTTTAAGTGATCTTCATAATGCATCATGATCTGACCCAATGATTAAACTTCATTAGTTCGAACAAATCCTATTTCGAACACATTTGCATGGTCCAAAAGGTGTTCGAATTATTGGAGTTCGACTGTATACCATATTTGTTAGTGTAAACAATATTTTATTAACTTCTTTATTACAAGAATGTAACATACTAGAAAAAATCAACAAGATTTGAAAACAAGCAAAGTTGCTTATATGTATCATCTGCTTATTCATTTGTTCCTATCTATGCTGAGAACATAGAGTCTTGGTGCTCGTTAAAACCGCCTCACTGAGGCAACTGCATGATCATGCATGTACGTATATTGAAATCCCTAGAATACAGGAATTTCTTGCACACCAGACAAGGAAATCCGCGATTTTACCCTGGGATAGAAATTTATGTTCTGACCCTGGTGTTCCGACCCCAAATCGAATATAATCGCGTGTCTGATAAATGCTCTGGTTGATTACAACCTCATGTGCGGCGTCGTCATGCGTGACGTCACTAAACATTCCTGTTCTGTCAACACAAAATGGCGGACGTCGGTAAACAGAAGTGACAGCAGCATTAAAAATTCGCAATAGAAATGGAAGGTATGCAAGAAAAAGAATCCAATATGGGTGTGAGGGGTGGATAGAAAAATCCGTCCCTCGGATCACTGTCCGGCATCACTCGGCAAGCCTCGTGATGCCGGACAGTGTCCCTCGGGACGGATTTTTCAATCCACCCCTCACACCCATATAAGATTCTTATAGTATTGTCCGAGTTCAGGGCTATTTTTCCAGCCTACAGTCAGCGAAAACTGACCCACGTGTGCTATCATTTTTTTTTTCGTTATTATCTACATGTATATTGTTAGCATGGGGTTTATAATAGTATGCATTTACATTTGGCCCCCGCCCATCGGGGCTTGCAGAAATATAGATTGGGCTGCATGGTGCTTCAACGCAGAGCTGAAAGTATTGGTAAACCGCTAAGACGATATAAGCCTACCCAGGCAAAGTGGTGCGAGTCGGACCATTCATGCATATAAATCCTATTGGTTTAAACGGGCGGCATGTATTGAGATGTCATTTGGTTGGTTTAAACAATATTTATTCATTTCATTTGACAAGTCAATTCGAACAGTGCATGTACAATTTACAATGACAGGATTTGAAAACAAGCGAAACGCTTATACTAATCATCTCCTTTCATCTCGATGTCAGGTAAAATTCTCACGAAATTGGAGGCAACGTCTCCAGAAAATGACCTTAAATAGTGTTGTCGGGGGCGTTAAACCTCAATTAAACAAACAAGTGGATATTACATAAACGTTTTGTCCTGATTTTAGACCATTGTGAACCCAAGCCGACTATCAAATCTTCAAGTCTTCCGCGTATTGAATCTATGACCTTTAAATCCACCCGATGATACCAAATCTGATGAGGTAGTGTATATATTGTAACTCTTGATATTAAATTAATAGTTGGTTTTTTTATTTTATTTTTTATTTTTTTTTTTTTTTGTCCTTTGGAAATCTTTTTTGCAGTCATGCTACCGCTATCATGGCAAAGATTATTTATTGTACCATGTTAAATCCGAAACCGATCTGAAAAAACAACAACAAAAACAAAAAATAATAAAAAAAACAACTTTAAAACAAGTCTATCACCGGCGTCGGAAAAAAACACACGGAAGACTGTGATAAAAGTTTGTCTGTCATTAGTGACAATGGCCAATCTAAATCTCATGTGAGAACTGCTACTGTCTGTGTGTTCTGAGATGGCTGATTAGATCAATTCTGGCGCTAAACTCTCCGTTGCAGATTGAAACAAAGAAGCCATAGGAAGACACGGACCCACCCATCGGGGCTTGGATTAAAGAGATGGGCTGCATGCTGCTTCCACGCAGAGCTGAAACCGACCCGCACACAAGTATTGGTAAACCGCTTAGAGGATCTAAGCCTGCCCAGGCAAAGCGGTGCGAGTCGGCCCGTCCATGCTTATAAACCCTATTGGTTTCATTGGGCGGCAGGGCTTGAGATGTCATTTCATCTCAATGTCGGGTTAAAGTCCCACATAAATGGAAGCAACATCTCTAAAATGACCTTTACAGTGTTGACGGGGACGTTAAACCAAATCCAAAAAACAAATAAACAAACAAAACCATAGGAAGACAGCTCTGTAGGTGACGCCGTAGCTCTGGCTTTGCGCTGTGAATTTTTCTGTTCGGATTCGCTGGTTCTTTTTGCCTCATATTCACCAGCACCACTCCTAAATGCAGTTAACAATTTGACCACTAACGCGAACTCGTTAAGCGAACGAGGCTTTGAACAACTGGGCCCTGGTCGGATACATTGGAAAACATGTCCATGTGAAATAATGGCGTCTAACATGGTGTCAGAAAATGACAAATATTTGGTAGAAATTGTAATATCTTTCTTATTTTCCTTTAAACATAGATTGTGGGTGCTCGATAGAACCGCCTCAATGAGGCGGTCCTAACGAGTACCCACAATCTATGGTTTTTAGCAAAAATAAGTCAGATAATGTATAACCCCGTAAACCTCATTTTCTCTATATAAAGTAGGGTTTAGAGGGGTCTTCGTTCCACGGACTTGTTATCGTGTAACCCCGGTATCCGTGACGGTGTCTTCCGAGGTATTCCGATTTCTCTTCAGGCTCTTCAGATTTTACCCGAAAAGGAAAAAAAAAATAAAGAAATCTACATCTCTAAACCCCACTTTATATTGAGAAAGATGAAGTTTACGGGGTTATACATTATCTGACTTATTTTTGCTCAAACCATAGCCTAGTTATCGTGATGCAGGCAACAGGTGTCCTTTTCTCACGAGCTGGCTCAATTTATCTGAGTTTGGGACATTTCCTAAACCTCTTTCTTTCTGTGTTGTTAGACGCGTCGTTGAACACGAAATCATCATCATCATCATTCTGTGTTGTTAGCCTATTTTGTCGGCCCCCGCCCATCGGGGCTTGGAGAAATAGATGGGCTGCATGATGCTTCCACGCAGAGCTGAAACCAACCCGCACACGAGTACTGGTAAACCGTTTAGAGGATCTAAGCTTGTCCAGAAAAAGCGGTGCGAGTCAATGCTTGTAAACCCCATTGGTTTCATTGGGCGGCAGGGCTTGAGATGCCATTTCATCTCAATGTCGGGTAAAAGTCCCACAAAATTGGAAGCAACGTCTCCAAAATGACCTTTACAGTGTTGACGGGGACGTTAAACCTCAAATCAAACAAACAAATAACCCATTTTGTATCAAATGGAATCTTCCTCCTTATATAAAGCATTTCAAAATTTAGGGGTGTTGGGTCGTGTTTTCTTCAAAATCTATATGGAAAAGGGCTGAACATTTTACAAACAGTGTAAGTCCTTATCAGACGCCGCATTTTGCGGCGTCTGATCTGGGCCTGCACTGTTTGCAAATTGCCCGTTTGGGGGTTTCCGGTACAAAATTGGATAAATCACAACCTTTTTTTCCAGATTCGTATGTCGCTTCCAGTGAAAAAAAAATGAAGATGCTTTATTAATAATATTCTTGTTTACATGAAATTGACACATACATAGTAAGCAATTTTAACCCTTATCATGCTGTTCACGACAACCCCTATCTTTGCAAACAGTGTAGATCCAGATCAGATGGCTTCTGATCAGGATCTACACTTTTTGGCATTCAGTTTATAAATTTGTAGGAATAAATTACATCAAGTAATCTGATTGGTTCAAAGTCTGAAATGGGTGTGGCGTAACTGAATATTCAGCAGGATAAGGGTTAAATGGGTTTATCCAGTTATCAACCACTGTCCCGATAACGTTTCCGTTGATGAGGCCAAAGTCTTCCGATTGGATTTCGGAATGCACCGGGAGTCAAACATGGTAAAACATGAATACGTTATGTTCTTTGCGAAGACTTAGACCAACCTTCGCAATGGCAGTCTTATCAGAGTCATCAAAGTTCGCTGAATAACTGGTAATGGGTTCAAAGACGGCTCAAGCGACTTTCCGAGACCCGGGTCAGCCTGCCCAGGCCCTGGTTGAAGATGCCATTTTGCTGGACCCCGGCTCAGTTATCTTCAACATCATTGGTATGGTTTATCTCCGGCATATTTTAGCTGCCATTAATGACTTTGATCGACATGTTATGCAAAAAGTGAGGTAGTTGACAGTTGATCGAGAAAATCGTAGAAACGCCATGAAGCTTCTTTATCGTGTATTGCATGCCTCGATTTTGTTTGTTTGAGTTGAAGTTTTACGTGCCCGTCAACATAATTTAGGCCATTCAGAAAAAGGAAAGATAAAAAAGACCCTGCTGCAAGCACAACAGGTCCTAGCCGTACTGAAGCCAAAGCAGTACAGCATCCCGGTACTGAAAGCTACTCTGCACCTTCCCACCTTCCCAATCCCCGACGCTAAGGTGTCGCCAGCATGAGGCTAAGGTTCCGATCAAGTGGATTAAAGAACATATTTAGCCCATTGCATGTGGGAAACCCCTGAACGGGTACTTAAACCCCTGAAGGGGTACTTTGGCAAACATTGCAGGCCTAGATCAGACGCCGCAGAACGCGGCGTCTTATCCGGGCCTGCAGTATTTGCTAACAGTATTCTCCGTCAAAAATTGAATAAAAACGAAACAAAAGGCCTGACACCCTTTATATGAAAAATGGACTTGTCCAACATATAGCAATGGAAGAGTCCATTAGTGAACAATGGGTAAGTAAACTGAGGACACATAGACGTGCACATATGGCGTCGTCAGCATGTGGGAGGGGGTTCCGATCAAGTGGGCTAAGAATATAAGAAGTGATGCCGGACAGTGATCCCGAGGGACGGATTTTTCTATCCATCCCTCACACCCATATCGGATTCTTTTTTGGTGCATACCTTCCATTTCTTAGCTCGGATTTTTAATGCTGCAGTCACTTCGCTTACCAACGTCCGCCATATTTTGTTGACACTGCAGGAATGTTTAGTGACGTCACGTAACGTGCTGTGATGTCAACCTTAACGACAGCGCATACGAGATCGTAATCAACCAGTGCATTTATCAAACACGCGATTATATTCGATTTTGGATCGGAACACCAGAATCAGAACATAAATTTCTATCCCAGGGTAAAATCACGGATTTCCTTGTCTGGTGTGCAAGAACATATTTTGTGAACCACGGAAACATAGACGTCGAGCCTACAGTGAACACAATTGAGAAAATGTTTCAACAGACACATAACAGTGTAACAGAAGCCCGTTTCTATGAAATGAAAACAATGAAGAATGGTACCAATGATTGACAAATCATAAATTATTCTTTTTCATTTGTTTGTTCAATGCAAACACAAGCGCACTTTTGGTGCTTGCTAGTTTCTAGAATTAATCTCACTCAGCTTATTGCATTGTATACACAGCATACTGGCACAGGAAATTATATATTTGACATAGCTGGCTGTACTTCTTTTCTTATGGTACTGCATGGGTCCATTGTTTGGCAATCGACCCAAAATAAGTAATACTACCGATCAGTGTAAATGTCTGACCAATTATGTTGAAGCGATTGTAGATCTATTAGAGTTAGAACCGCCTCAGTGAGGCTCTCACAGTCTATATGTTTGACCACAAAGAAGGAAAACAAATATATAGCGCGGTAAACCCACCTTTTCCTGTATAAAGTGCTGCTTACAGGATTATTTGTCACACGGATTTGTTGACATGATAAGACAATATGATGAATATTTTGTAAAAGAACGACACAAAGACACACATACAGACCATGGCTCCGTTTGGACACACTATCATGCCAATACCGTTCAAGGTTCCACGAAGGTTACAGAATGTATTAATACGAGCGTACATACGATGTCAATAGAATTATTGACCGCGTATTAACATCTCCGGCGTGTCCCTCGCCCATCGGGACTTGGTTAAATAGACTGGACTGCATGGTGCTTCCACGCAGAGATGAAACCAACCGCACATGAGTACTGGTAAACTACTTAGAAGGCCTAAGAATACCTAGGCAAAATGGTGCGAGTCGGGCCGTCCATGCATATATAATCAATGGTTTTATTGCGCGGCAGGGATTTAGACGTCATTTCATCTCAGTGTCTATTAAATTGGAAGCAACGTCTCCAAAATGGCCTAAATAGTGTTGAGTTGGACGTTAAACCTCAATTCAAACAAACAAATCTAATACTCCCAAACTTTGATTGCCAATCTTCTAGACAACCCTGAGGTTCCCACGCAAGAAACTTATGCACCATATGATAGTCAAGTGACATTTGAGCCCCGCCAAGCGAATTCGAGCATTCCGTCTAGACAAATTTTAACTGCGCATGCCCAGCCATTCAGAGGGGCCAGGGATATGGCTTTCTGTCTGAAGGTTCCTCTTGATTCACAGCTTGTATGAGCGAGCAGCGAAGGTTCTGGCGAGACTGCGCGGATGCGCAGGCTCGCCTGAACCTTCGCTGCTCGCATAGGCGATAAGTTCCAAAATCGCTTGACGGGGCCCATTTGGTTGTCATTACTTATGGCTCAAAACGCAAGCTGCTGGAACTTTCTTGAACAAGGACAGGGCTTTTTAATGATAATTATGTACAGTCGAACTTCGATGGCTCGAACCCCTTTGGGACCATGAAAATTTATTCGAGACAGCGGTAGTTCGAGCCACTGAAGGTCACTGCCAAGAGGCATAACGAGATACTTTTGAACATCTTTCGATGTTAGATAATGAAAATGTTTGCTGTGTGTACTCATTAGAATCGCCTCACCGAGGCGATTCTAATGAGTACACACAGCGCACATTTTTAAGATCAAAGACTAAAATCTTCTTATTTATTCCCCACTATTTCTTATGTAGAGGATTTCCTTAGGGGCTCAAGAATGGGTTCGACACATCCATAGTAAACGAGTCATCGGTGTTCGAGCCATCGAAGTTCTACTGTACGTAGTTGTTTTAACTGTAGTAAATATAAACTGATGCCGTAAGTGCCACAGGCTATTTCTGCATTTTAGACCACCAATAATGCACTGGCTAATCAGTGGTTTGGATGGCGCCATTGACAAAGCTCCGAACGAACTTTATGTTGATTTGCGTTCCTATATTTACCACCCATCTTTGAGGGATAAGTAAGAATAGATAATAATATGAAAATCAGAACAACAAATGACCACAAAAATTTACAAATTCAGCTATAAGTCGCATCGTAAATTTCTTTGTTTACAGATACGTACAAAGGCCTTATACTAATAGTCCTCCGTCCCCGCCCATAGGGGCTTGAAGAAATATATTGGCTGCACGATGCTTCCATGCAGAACTGAATCCGGCCCGCACACTAGTACTGGTAAACAGCTGAGATAACCTAAGCCTGTCCAGGAACCGCGGTGCGAGGCGGACCGTCCATGCTAATAAACCCTATAGGTTTCATTGGGCGACAGGGCTTGAGAAGTCATTTCATCTCAATGTCGGGTAAAAGTCCCACAAAATTGGAAGCAACGTCTCCAAAATGACCTTTACAGTGTTGACGGGGACGTTAAACCTCAAATCATACAAACAAACAAATACTAATAGACCTAGCTTCTGATAGTTCAATGATATCTTGAATGTGAAGGGCCCCGCACATCGGGACTTGGAGAAATAGATTGGGCTGCATGATGCTTCCACGCAGAGCTGAAACCGACCGCACATGAGTACTGGTAAACCGCTGAGAGGGTCTTAGCCTGCCCAGGCAAAGTGTTGTGAGTCGGACCGTCCCTAAGTATCAACTTTTAGTTTGTTTTGGCGACAGGGCTTTATATGTCATTTCATCTCAATGTCGGATAAAAGTCCCACAAAATTGGAACAGATTGGAATTTGACAAAGATGCCACCCAATTCTGCTAATTTAGGACATATGATATTCACATCAAATTTCAGTGGCTCGAACACCGACACGGATAGCTCGTTTACCATGGCTAATTCGAAATCGCCCTCACGACTTCTTCCTCAAGCTTCAGATAGCAATATTTAAGAATAATTTTAGAAGGCTTTTCTTATTTTATCTTAAAATGGTAGATTGTGTGTGCTCATTAGAATCGCCTCACTGAGGCGATTCTAATGAGCATACATAATATACCTTTATTTTATAAAGATTGATTGATGTTTAACGACACGACAATAGGGGCTTGAAGAAATATATGGGCTGCATGATGCTTCTACGCAGAGCTGAATCTGGCCCGCACACCAGTACTGGTAAACCGCTTAGAGTATCAAAGCCTGTCCAGGGACCGGGGTGCGAGGCGGACCGTCCATGCTAATAAACGCTATTGGTTTCATTGGGCGACAGGGCTTGAGATGTCATTTCATCTCATTGTCGGGAAAAAGTCCCACAAAATTGGAAGCAACTTCTCCAAAATGACCTTTACAGTGTTGACGGGGACGTTAAACCTCAAATCAAACATACAATTAACGATACGACAACCCTCGTGGGTCATTTTATGTTGTCTTTCAGAGAAAGAGAAAAAAGAGATAGAATAGATAGTAGAGGAGTTGAATTTGTTTTGTTTGATTTGAGGTTTAACGTCCCCGTCAACACTGTGAAGGTCGTTTTGGAGACATTGCTTCCAATTTTGTGGAACTTTTACCCGACATACATTGAGATGAAATGACATCTCAAGCCATATCGCCCAATGAATCCAATTTTTTAAGCATGGACGGCCCAACTCGCATCACTTTGCCTGGGCAGGCTTAGCTCCTCTAAGCGGTTTACCAGTACTTGTGTACGGTCGGTTTCAGTTCTGCGTGGAAGCATCATGCAGCCCATCTATTTCTTCAAGCCCCGATTAGCGGGGGCCGATTTTGTCTTTAAAAGGCTTATTGCGTGTGATTATTGGAATCGCCTGAGGCGATTCTGATGAGCACACACAATATACATTTATTTAATAAAGATCGGTTGATTGATTGATTGATTGATTGGGGTTTAACGACACGTCAACCCTTGTGGGTCATTTTGTGTTGTATCCCAGAGAAATGGAGAAAAGGGATAGAAGAGATAGTAGAGAAGACGAAACTGAAAGCCAATGAGGAAATTGAATTGAAGAGAAGACAATACAATATCCCCCTCTACCTTACAGGCTGAAAGGACAGGATGCCTTGCCCAACTGTAAGCCTATATCAGTTTGACGCCCAGATGGCGCAAGATACACAACACCTTTGCCTCACCCAACTAACACATTACGCCTCTTATCTACCCCTGTATCAAACAAATGTCCATAGCTATTTAAGTCAAAACAAATTTTGATTTTCATTGAGATTGAGAGTGACAAGGGAGTATTCGCCTAAAAAGGCTTTCATTCAATTTCTTCTTCAAGAGGCAAAACCGGTAAAGATAAAAGCGATACGGGCAGAGTTCAAGTACGTGTGGGCTGGTCATTAGTCTTTGATAATCATATTTGATAAAACGACTAATGTAAAGACCTATACAGATTGAGAAGAAACTTGCTACTCACCCGAGTAATTATTTTAGACTTTAATTTGATTAAGAGTTTAACAGCCCAGTCAACACAAATGAGGTTGTGTCGAGTCTGTCAGTTTACCTAACCACATTGCAGGACAGGTTTATATATACGAGTAATTGCGTTTTTGTTTGTTTGATTTGAGATTTAGCGTCCCCGTCAACACTGTAAAGGTCATTTTGGAGACGTTGCTTCCAATTTTGTGGGACTTTTACCCGACCTTGAGATGAAATGACATCTCAAGCCCTGTCGCCCAATGAAACCAATAGGGTTTATTAGCATGGACGGTCCACCTCGCACCGCGGTTCCTGGAATTGCGTTGGTAAAACACTAATAAGGTGGTGTCGAGTTTGTCAGTTTACCTAATCACACCTGCTGGGTGTGTGTGAGTGGGCGAGTGGGGGAGGCTTATACCTATTGGTTATGTAGTGTAAAAAAGAAGATAAAATGACATTGGCCATTATTGTAACGTTCCATCATGTTTACACATCTGTTCAACACGAATCCACTTTATTCAGAGGAAAATGGGGTTTACAATATATATATATATTATCATTTTTATTTTTGCTCAGAACTACAGATTGTGGGTACTCGATGATATGGTTCTAACGAGCGCCAACAATCGTTGTTTAGAGTAGATACATGTATAAGCAAAAATGTCACAAAATACCATCCAAAACAGGAGAATATCACAAAATACCATCCAATTCCTGCTGTAGAGATTAATGCGAAAAATAAATGTAATAAAACTGTTTGTGCGTCAAAGATATTCAAAACAGGAACGTTTTAGGCCCTTGAAATGGTTCCCTATATCACACTGGTGAGTTATATGTACGTTAACTTAGCAGTAATAGCCTTTACAAGCGACAAAGCCTCTTCGGACAAGTGTTTTCAACGCAGCCTTGATTCAAAGCCACCCTTCGTACACAGGCAGAACACAGCTGCGTTTTTCCTGTCCATGTGTCAACGGCATACCGTATAGAGCCCAGTGAAGACTCTGGTCAGACTGATCGAATGCATTAGATTCGCCACCAGCATCCCAAGTCAGGCAATTTCACATTATTCTTTGGTATTTTGCATCATGAAAACACGCCTATATAATTTTGACCCCTTTAATCCCATTTTTAAATAGTAAAACTGGGGTTAACAGGGGTATACATTATTTTCCTTATTCCTGCTCGAGAACATAGATTGCGGGTACTCATTAGAACCGCCTCACCGAGGCGGTTCTAACGAGTACCCACAATCTATGTTTGGAGCAGAAAAATAAAACATATGAGAATTTTTATCTGAAAAAAAAAAACAACAACACTTTTTTGGTAATATATTTGAATAGGCGTGGCTTCGTAATGGAATGCCATTTCTGTAAACCTTGAACGATGAAAATACAGTGAAATTCCGCTATCAAGACTCCCTAAAATTAGGACTATTTTTGCTACAAAAAGCTTATTTGGAAGTGTAGACTGAATTTTTCTTTGTGTGTTTCTGCCTACAATGTCCTCTGGGCAGAGACCACCTTTGGGACTGTTCAAAAGTGGTCTTTAAGACCACTTTTGAATAGTCCCAAAGGTGGTCTTAATATAGTAATTTTACTGTACATTGGATGGGCTTCAAAGCAACGCAAAAAGTCCGGCTTCTTTTTCTTCTCTTTCTCCTTTGTTTTTACTTTCTTTCTTTTTTTTAAATACTGCCATAAGCAGCCCACGGACATTCTATGCAGGTTTTACTTGAAAGAAACCTGTACTAAGCAATATGAATTAAGTCTCTTGCTCAAGAAAATGATATTTAATGCTCGCGGGGATCAAACCGGCAAACTATTAAACTCCGTTCAGAAAATCTGAATCATCGATTTTTTCGTTTCTGCCTTTTAATACTCATTTTAGCCCATTCATCACTATGGGAAAGTTGCAGACCTCACCCTCCGCCGATTTCTCCAACAGGTCGTATGCCTCTGCGACAGTCAGGAAAGGCTGTGATTATTTGGAGAAAATTGCAAAATCTAAATCTTCGTTCACAGACTAAGACATTCTGACAGGTTCGACACACCTTTTAAACCATATATAGAAGTGGTAACTGCTCTTGTAAATTACAAGGGCGTCTATATTTTATTTGCACGATCACTTCATGGAAAATCATTAGCTGTGACACCACATCTGATATCGGTATAATTCATTTTGACCACTGTTGACAGCACATCGCGCTAGTGGCTCCCCGTGCCTAGTGAGCTTCTATCTGGCCATTCGAATGTAAGGTATGTCGTAATTGCATATCTATTTATAAAGTGCATCACATGGATTTGAATATGTATTATTGTACCTGACAATCATCGTCAAATGGACTTAGTCTGTGGTCTCATTTCTTTGTTTTGCAATTTTCTCCAAATAATCACAGCCTTTCCTTACTGTCGCAATGGCATAAGACTTGCTGGAGAAGTCGGCGGAGGGTGAGGTCTAAAACTTTCCCATAGTGACGTATGGGCTAAAATGAGTATTAAAAGAAAGAAACGAAAAAATCGATGATTCAGATTCACAGTTGACCATCGTACAGTATCTGAAATCGGAAGCTGCTGATACTGTACGCTCAAAAATCGTTAGCTGCTTTACACGATAATTATAAAAAACACAAAAAAATCAATAAAATTCATTAATGACACTTTAATCGAACACATGTTTTGGAAGGTAAGAGTTGTTTCTTTTCAAATTTGCTTCGATTTGCAATCATAATGTGTCCTGTTCTTCACAAGAACACGATTCTGATGCTGCATCAGTGATTTATCTCATCCTCGCTTGCAGCGATCGTTACTATTTTACATTTTGTCTGTCATGTGGTCAGTTTACACAATTATTAAATTGGCGAAAGCCAAATACGGTTATAAACCAGCATATCTCAATACCCGTTTGCTAGTTCTATAGTTCTACCATCAAAATAATAATCTCTTTGTTCAGGGCCTATCCTGTTGGCGACTGTACGATTAGCTGCTAGCTTCGTTTTTTTCTTTGTACGCTCAGCTGCGATTATCACTGCCTGCATGTTTCCTGCTGCTTTGATTGGAGACGTAGTTTTAGCCTTGATAAATCCTATTTTGATAACTTGACTGAATGCGTATGTACAGAGAAACGGTAAATATTGCTAACAGAGTCATAATGGTGCTAGTAAGACCAATGGATCTTCATACACGATGTATAGGACCCCTGATACAGTCATTTTCAAGACAGAGATAAACTGAGCTCGCTATTCCCACCACCTTGAGCCATTGACATTTTCGGATCAAGAAGAGCATTCCACTCTCTAATGGCCAGAGGGAAGAATTGATTTTCTTGAAAACCATTGAATGGTGATTTCCACACCTTCTAGCTAGGGGAACAAGGTCATCTGTTTGATTGCTTGCACTTTCCCAGTAAGCATTCTACATAAATCTACAGCGGGCCGTTAGCGGCCCGTCAGGGTAGCTGACGGGCCGCTAACGGCCCGCTGTAGATTTATGTAGAATGCTAGCAGGGTTGTTATACAGTATAAGTATACTGTAGCATACTGTCTGTAGCATACTGTCTGTCTCTCCCTTCCGCTGATTCAAGAAGGGCAGTTGTCAGTTTCTGGCGAAAGAACGTGCACTGTACTGGTTAACCGCTTACGTATAAGCCTGCCCAGGAAAAGTGTGGATAGGTAAACTGACCGGCTCAAAAATGACCTAAATAGTGTTGACTGGGCCGTTAAACTCCAAAACAAACAAACAAAGCATACTGTTTTGCATTGTATTGGTTATCCGACAGACTGATAGCAAACGGTTGGTAGCTATGCTCCATAGCGTAGATTGTGGGTAATCGTTAAAACGCATTATTATTCAGTACAAGTTTTGTATTTTTGTGTTCTAGTCTATATGCAGCTTACGCGTTTATGTTCGATAGCCGGAAAAGCCCGTCAACGGGCTACGGTTTATTTTGTTTTCCTTTGTTTGATTTGAGGTTTTACATCCCCTTTAGCACTGTAAAGCTCTTTTTGGAGACGGTGCTTCCAATTTTGTGGGACTTTTACCCGACATTGAGATGAAATGACATCTGAAGCCCTGTCGCCCAATGAAACCAATAGGGTTTATAAGCATGGACAGTCCGACGCGCACCGCTTTGCATAGGCAGGCTTAGATCCTCTAAACGGTTTACCAGTACTCGTGTGCGGGTCGGTTTCAGCTCTGCGTGGAAGCATCATGCAGCCCATCTATTTCTTCAAGCCCCGATGGGCGGGGGCCGCGGTTTATTTCGTCTGTATCCCGTAAATGATACCAAAGATGCCAGCAACAATCGTCTGCTTTGTTGTCTGTTGGGTACTGTTATATTCATTGTTGCAAACAATGTGGACCCAGATCAGACAGCTCCTCAAAGGGCAGTTTGATCAGGATCCACATTGTTTACCTATACATATAAAATATGTTTAAAGTTTGCAATAATGGAAAGCAGACGACCTAAACCGTAGACATTTTCAGGTGAAATATTTTTTCTTGGCATCTATCCTTGTTGACGGTAGATAGCCCGGACTTGATTTTGTTTGTTTGTTGGTATTCGAGTTCAATGGCCGATGCAACGCAATTTTGACAGGCTTCTTCGTAAGCGATTAGCCAGTACAGTGTACATACTTTCACCTGAAGCTGCCAACTGCCCTTCTTGAAGCATTATGCAGCCTAGTCAATATCTTCAAGCCCCGATGGGCAGGGGCGGAAGATTTCATGGTCAGTGTCATGAAAGAATGCTGCCGACTGCAACAGGTTTCCATCCCGCATCCTGCTGCTCACTAGAAACGACACGAGACTTATACTAATATTTACACTCTTTCGTTTAATCAAGAATTTAAGCAAATAATGTGGACCTTAATCAGACTGCAGTTTGCAGCATCACACACGGGTCTGTTTGCCAGAAGACAGTGGCTGGTTTCTGCGTCTTTACAATAGCCACATTCTATAGCTAACAGTCCTCATGCACCTTATTTGTATACTAACTAATTTTGCTGGAATTGTTTTTTTTTTCTCATGTTGAAATCGATAATTGTGACCCGTCAAGCGAAAAGGGAAAAGTTGGGTGGATGACGTCGTTTTAAGAAATCGCGTTTCGAAGGTGACGTCATTATTCATTAACTCAGTCGCGCGATATCTTAGCAGGTACTTGCGTTTTCAGGCTTTATTTTTGTTAACATTTCTTCTTGGTGGTTGGGCGAGGCAAAGGTGATGTGTACCTCCAAATAATATTGGTTTACAGGTAGTGGTGGTGGTGGTGATGGTTTTTTTTTGGTTTGGGTTTTACGGCCCTTTCAAGATTATTTCATTCATATCGAGCCGATCGTTAATCATAGGTGGGCGAAAAACGGAGTACCCGGAGAAAAACCACCTGACCTTCCGTTGCAGAACTTGGCGTCTCACACGTGACCCGAGCGAGGCTTGAACCCACGGCGGTGAGAGACCTAATGACTAAGAGTCAGCGCTCTTATCCATTAGGCCACGGAGGCCCGTATGTGGTGGTGGTGGGGTGGGGGTTATTGTCACTCCTTGTTTTTACACTTCCATTCATTTTCCTCTTTCTCCTCTCTCAAGATAATATCTTGTTCGCACAACTTCCCAAGATTTATGTTGTGCAAACAAGATAGTATGTTGTGCGCACAAGATAATATGTTGTCCGTATAAGATAAATTATGTTGTCCGCACAAGATAATATCTTGTGCGCACAACATATTATCTTGTCCGCACAAGATAATATCTTGTTCGCACAACTTAATATCTTGTTCGCTCAACATATTAAAAAACATCATGTCCCTTCCCGGGTTCCGCATGTTTCCGTAATGACCTGACTGTACATTACGAATACATGCCTATTTAAAAAAATTGAAAATTTTACTACCAAAAGATGACAATTTTCTGATGAAGAAAAAAAATCGATATTTTTTTCTTATTTCTGCTCAAAATACAGATTGAAAGTACACGTCGAGGCGGTCACTAGTCTATCGATCACAGGAGCTTGAAGTTCTGTCAGAAAAACATGTCAAAATAGCCCAGATCGACTATCATACATAGCTTCGATTTATGGATATCATTAATTTAGATCGAAATATGGATATCCATAAATCGAATTATGGATATCCTTAATTCGAATTATGGATATCCATTATTCGGTTGATTTATGGATATCCATAAATCGAATTATGGATATCCATAATTCAACTCTGCAAATAAACCTGATGAATAATGACTGCTCCCTTTGCCAAAAAAAAAAAAATCGACTATTCACGTCAGGTTTCCGATTTAGATATGTTGTAAAAGCCGGGGTGGGGGTGGAGGTAATGTAGGGTAGGCTTAGTGGTGGCCAATGTTTGTTTAATTTAAGGTTTAACGTCCCCTTCAATACTATTTAGGTCATTTTAATGACGTTGCTTCCGGTTATGTTGGGCATTAAGCCTTCTTTGAGATGAAATGCCGTTCTCGGTAGCTCAGTCGGATGCGCGTCTGACTGGTGATCAGGAGGACGCGGGTTCGATACCTGCCGGGGTCGGCAACATTCTTTCGTGGAGATTGATCATGAAATATTTACTACGGTCATTCTCTCCCTTTCGATAATTCAAGAAGGGTAGTTGTCAGTTTCTGGCGAAAGAATGTGCACTGTACTGGTTAACTGCTTACGTATAAGCCTGCACAGAAAAAGTGTGGATAGTTAAACTGACCGGCCCAAAATTGACCTAAATAAGTGTTGATTGGGCCGTTAAACTCAAATACAAACAAACAAACAAACATCTCAATCCCTGTCGCCCAATGACTCGCACGACTTTGTTCGGACAGACTTAGACCTTCTAAACGGTTTACCAGTACTCTCAGCTCATGCAGCCAAATCTATTTCTCCAAGCCCCTATAGGCGGGGGCCAGGAGGTATGTCTGAATTTGCCTGGTACTCCATACATCTCAAGTAGAGTATTATATTTGTTTGTTTGTTTGATTTGAGGTTTAACGTCCCCTTCAACACTGTAAAGGTCATTTTGGAGACATTGCTTCCAATTCTGTGGGACTTTTACCCGACCTTGAGATGAAATGACATCTCAAGCCCTGCCGCCCAATGAAACCAATAGGGTTTATTAGCATGGACGGGCCGACTCGCACCGCTATGGGCAGGCTTAGATCCTGTAAGTTTACCAGTACTCGTGTGCAGGTCGGTTTCAGCTCTGCGTGGAAGCATCGTGCAGCCCATCTAATTCTTCAAGCCCCAATGAGTGGGGGAGAGTATTATATGGATATATGCTAATACTATATACATGTACAGTGAAATTCTGCTATTAAGACCATCTACATTTAAGACTTATTCTGCTTTAAAAAGCTTATTTAGAAAGGTGCAGTTATTCTTTCTTCGTGAATTCTGCACACAATGTCCTCCTGGTCAGGGACCACCTTTAGAACTGTTCAAAAGTGGTCTTAATATATGAATTTTACTGTATAACGACCATGTGCATCTTTTCTCCAGAAAGCATGCACGGATTGCTTGTTTGGATCATTATAATCTTACGTCCGACTTTCAGTGTCCTTAGGTGCGGAGTCCTCATAGATGTGATTCCGAGGGACAGGATGCGTTGGCCGGAATTTCCAGATCTTACTGCTGGTTCCGATATTTAACTGCACACGTGGCGGGCGTTCAGCGTATGGCGTCCGTTGCTTTGGAAGCCTTTCGGGCTGAAAAGGCTGCACGGCAGAGAGGTCCCTTTGACTGGCCATCATCTTCCAGCGATGATGAAGACCTTGAAAATTTTTACATTAAACAATCACGTGTCTTAGGGAGAAATCATTAAACCAAAAGCATTGGAGGTGATTTATGGATATCCATAATTCGAATTATGGATATTCATAAATCGATATGAATTATGGATATCCATAAATCGAATTATGGATATCCATAATTCGAATTATGGATATTCATAAATCAGAGGAATAATAGATATCCATAAATCGAATTAATGATATCCATAATTCGAATTATGGATATCCATAAATCGAATTATGGATATACATAAATCGATCTGAATTAATGATATCCATAAATCTAATTATGGAAATCCATAATTAGATTTATGGATATCCATAATTCGAATTATGGATATCCATTATTCGGCTGATAAATGGATATCCATAAATCGAATTATGGATATCCATAATCCGATTTATGGATATCTATAAATACGGATTAAATAGTCAAACGGCGCCCCATAGAATTGTGCTATTTGGAAACAAAGCCACTACCTCTTTCTCGTATGACCCGCCCATAGGGGCTTGAAGAAGTATATGGGTTGCATGATGCTTCCACGCAGAGCTAATCCAGCCCGCACACTAGTACTGGTAAACCGCTTGGAGAATCTAAGCCTGCATGTCCAGGAACCGCGGTGCGAGGCGGACCGTCCATGCTAATAAACCCTATTGGTTTCATTGGGTGACAGAAATTGAGATGTCATTTCATCTCGAAGTCGGGTAAAAGTCCCACATAATTGGAAGCAACGTCTCCAAAATGACCTTTACAGTGTTGACGGGGACGTTAAACCTCAAATCAAACAAACAAACCTCTCTCTCGTACGCGCGTGAAAACACCCGGAACGAGTGTTCGACAGCAATTTAATAAGCTTGAAGCTTTCATCGGAATTGAAATAAAATAAATTAGTATAAACTAACTTATTTGCAAAGTAACGGGGCCCTTGTTTCTCAACTAAGATGCCCGATGACCGCAAATATGTAACAGATATGTTGGTCACTCCTTTTCGAAGCCGAAGGCTTCAGGGGAGCTATTATGATCACCCACCGGCCGTCGTCGTCCAAACTTCTGTCCGCCCGTTCACAATGTCTTTAAAAGACATCTCTTAAACCACTGAACAGATTCTGACCAAACTTGCCATAAATTATCTTTGGGTGGTCTTCTCTCTTTAAAAATCCTCCTGGTTGAAACCAGATGGCCCAAGTCTTCGATACATGTATTTTGGGTTGAAGCTTCCTCTAGTGGACATCTACCAAGATTGTTCAAATTATTAACCTCAACCTGGGGCCAAAAATGAAAGAAAAGATGCACACACCTTGGCAAATTACTTTAAGAATCATTTACAAATTCTCAACAACGATTGGTCGTTTGTGGCATTTTTCAGGCAAGAATTTGCTCCCAACGGCAATAAATTCTTCAACTTAAGAACAGTATTCTTAATGGGATGAAATACTTCCATCTGGATAATAAGTCCGTGGAATGAGCATCCCTCTAGATCCCACATTATATCCGGAAAATTAGGGTTTACTAGGCATTCATTTTCGGGCTTATTTCTGTTCAAAAATACTCAAGGAGGCTGTTCTAAAGAGCACCTGCAATCTATGTCAGACCCCTGTTAGAGTGTGGGTACTCATTTGAACCACCTTGATGAAGCTGTTTTAAAATGCACCCACAATGTAAATTTGAGAGTAAAATAACACAGACGGTTGGTTCTCTTTAGAACCGCTTCACTTCGCACCACTTTCCTGGGCAGGCGTAGAACCTCTTAGCAGTTTACCAGTAGTCTCAGTTCTGCAAAGAAGAATAATGCAGCCAAATCTATTTCTTCAAGCGCCAACACGCTGATGTAATAACATCCATGCGTACCCAAATGCAGATGAAGAAAATAAATGATGTTTATTATGTTAACATTAAACTACTGCTCAAAACATCACAACCAGCTCGTCGTGTCCGTTTATCTCTTAAGTCATTGTTCCGCACGTGCAGTATTGGCGTATGTTGCTTATATCTCACCCAGTGAAAATATCTTTCGAGATAGTTTCGTTAAAACACTAAAACATGCATTTATATTTTATATTCTAACATTTTAAGTACCCTTGTCCATCATTGTCAATCCCTGTCCGTCCCAGATGTGTTAACGGGGAAGTACAGTATATATTTAGTGAAGAAATTATGAAAATAATTTTTGACCCCCCACCCAAAGTAAACCCCTTTTTACTATATAAAAGTGGGATCCAAAGGGAACAGAATTATATAGGCGTGTGTTCATGTTGCCTATACAGCTGTTAAAATAGACAGGTGATTTTAGAACTATTTTAATCATCACAGAAACGTTGCATCTATCAGAACCTCTTTTTATACCAATTTCCTTTGATGATGGTCCAAATTTCTCGATGGACCCCAACGTTTATATAGCATGAAGTCAGTACCCTTCACACATTCACTAAGCCCCCGCCCATAGGGGCTTGAAGAAATATATGGGCTGCATGATGCTTCCACGCAGAGCTGAATCTGGCCCGCACACTAGTACTGGTAAACCGCTGAGAGGAAATAAGCCTGTCCAGGAACCGCGGTGCGAGGCGGACCGTCCATGCTAATAAACCCTATTGGTTTCATTGGGCGACAGGGCTTGAGATGTCATTTCATCTCAATGTCGGGTAAAAGTCCCACAAAATTGGAAGCAACGTCTCCAAAATGACCTTTACAGTGTTGACGGGGACGTTAAACCTCAAATCAAACAAACAAAATCACACGTTCACTTTTTAAATGCTGCAGCTAAGCGTACAGATTTTTTTCGACTGGTGCAGCTAATGATTGCGTACAGATGCAGCTAATCGTACAGTCGCTAGAATGATAGGCCCTGGATAAAGCAGTACTTTTTTTGAAGGGAGGCAGACAGAACTAGCAAATGGGTACTGAGATGTGCTGGTAAATGATTGTTTTATGTCTATGCTTATTTAGAATGAGTGTAAACTGGCCATAAGACAGACAAAATGTGAAAAAATAATGGTTGCTGCGAGCGAGAATGAAAAAAAATCATTGATGCAGCACCAAAATCATTTCACTGTACAAAACAGGGTACATTATTATTCCAAATCGAAGCAAATTTGAAAAGGGATGACTCTTACCTTCCCAAGCATGTGTCCTTTCCGGGTGTTAATACCGAATTTTATTGATTTTTAGCGTTTTTCATAAATATCGTGTAAAGCAGCTAACGATTTTTGAGCGTACAGTATCAGCAGCTTCCGATTTCAGATACTGTACGATGGTCAACTGTGAGATTTTCTGAACGGAGTTTAGTCTCGAGTGCGATGTTTTACCACTGCATCACAGTGCTCTAAGGACATTTTAACATATTGGGCCGATCGAAATACGACAGTAAAGTAAATAAATATTGACAATGCTCGTGATACTGAAAATTTTGAAATTTCAAATATTATCTGTCAATAATCCAAGCAAAGACCTGTATCATTTGGAGTCATTTGCATGAATATTCATGACAATGAATTATTGAAGAGGCGCATCACACGCTAATGTAAACTGGGGAATAAGCTACCAGCGTAGACGCTTTTCGACATGGCGTATTTGCGCAGTATGGTCACAACCTTTGACAGTCGCCGGAAGATACCTGTTCTGTGAAGACACTGATCAGACTGCGTGGAAGCGCAGTCTGGTCCGTGTCTTTACTGATGTCATTAGGCAAACACTGATTTCTTTCATTTTGCCGCTTTAATATGCAGGTCATCAAATAAAAATTATCTGTATTTGAGTATGCTAATAAATTAATGTAAGGTCTTTGATGTCAGGGTCACAAAGTTAAGAGTCACTGATAATCTTTGATACCTCACTTCAAGGTGTTTGTATCGCTAGATTTTGTCATCTAATCCCAGGACCGATGAACAGGCACAGAAACAACGTCTTCCATCTTGACCGTCGCTTGACCGTCCTTGCGCATGCTTCGTTCGTTGACAGTGTTTTAAGGTCACCGGGCGCTATAAAGCACATAGGAGCTACCCCCAAGAACATGTCCTGGATTAGTTTTTCCACTTTCTAAAAGGCTTTCGCATGAAGTGATGATACATCGGGGCCCATCACTCTCGCCCCGGGCACGGTGTAATAAAAACGAAAGTGGTCTGTAAGTTACAGAAATTTCGACAGGCGGCCCGAAAAGTATAGTAGGCTGCAAATCGCGGCTATGGAACGTGGTAAGTTCCGATCTGCAAATCGTGTTCCAATGCCAGTGCCAGTCAGAATGTCTGACCGTGGTGGGATTTAAAAAGGCAAGCTAACCTTGGCGTCTTCGGCGTTGGCTCACCTGGCTGTTGCTGGCGTTACTGGTAGACTGTTCGGTTGTCCATCAAAATCTCCTCTTTAAGGCCACACGTCCACGCATCTTGATCTGCACAATGCAGTGTAGCCCCGGCACCGACTACAAGGTGTGCATGGTCCAAATTCTGCACAGGGTTGCGCATGCTTCCTAAAAGGGTACATATATATACTATGCTGACGCAAGAGAAGAAATGCCTTTAACATTCTCCACAAGTATGTTCTTCAGAAGCGAATGCTCGGCAAGGTGTTCTGCACAGGGTTGCGCATGCTTCCTAAAAGGGTACATATATATACTATGCTGACGCAAGAGAAGAAATGCCTTTATCATTCTCCACATGTATGTTCTTCAGATCGCATGCTCGGCAAGGTGTTTGTATAGAACCGCCGTTGAAGCGGTTCTTCAACGGCGGTTCTATCGAGTACCCACAATCTATGGTTTGCTTCAAACATAGATTATGGGGGCTCGATAGAATATCGAGTACGCAAAAAAATGTATTATTTGAGTAAAAATAAAGAAATGACGTATACCCTTGTAAATCCCATTTTTATGTATATTCAGTGGGGTTTATAAGGGTATATATTGCTCCCACTTGTTCATGTAATGCATTTTATTGTTGACCCAGCAGATTTTGTTTGTTTGTATTTGAGTTAAACGACCCGGTCAACATTATTTTGGTCATTTTGAGCCGGTCAGTTTACCTACCCACACTTTTCCTGGGCAGGTTTATACGTAAGCGGTTAACCTGTACAGTGCACATTCTTACGCCAGAAACTGACAAGTGTCCTTCTTGAATCAGTGGAAGGTAGATAATGACCGTAGAAAAGGTTTCATGATCCATGTTGCCGACTGCGGCAACTATCGAACCCGCGTTTTCCTGATCACCAGTTAGACGCGCATTCGACTGAGCTACTGAGGTCGACTGGACGCAGCAGAACAAGTGGAGTTTACAATTTATTTGCAAACCATACTCTATGGGATAAAATATAAGCGTCAATGCCTTATTACATTCAAGACAACTGGTGGAAATAACTTGAGATAATAATATTGACACTTAAGTGTTTTTGCGTATACCCTAAATGATTTAATGAACATAGATATCCCACAACATCGTCCACCATTTGTCCACTGACAAAATAGCTGACGGTTTGGAGGAAAACTTCATTAACCCATCGTATACTAGTAGACTCTCCAATTGCGATATGTTTGACAAGTCCTTTTTGCGTAACCACTACACCACGGGGGCTTCTAAACCCCTTGTGCTGTCCGTGCCCTGATTAACAGAGGATTAAAATATGAAGGCTATGTTATGACCGTAACAATGCGCAGGCTGATTCGAGTGTTCATTTTCTCCGAAGACTCCTTTCTTCTTGTCGCTGACCATATCTTACTTGCGTCATTTAAAAGCATCTTTTCAAGTGTTGTTAAGGCTTAATGTGGGCCAATTTGTAAGTCCTGTGTGCATCTCAAGATAAAAGATGCACCGGAATGACTGCAAAATGCAGTGATTATATATTTTGAATTCCGACAAACGAAAACCTGTCTGCGACCAGGTTAGTTACAAACCAGCCTGCACAGCTTCACAGACTAGCAAGAGTCTTGAAATTCTAAATATAGAAACCCGAGATATTGTACTATCTCCACTGCGAACAACAAAGGCGCAGATCAGACTGCGCGGACGCGCAGTCTGATCTGCGCCTTTGTTGTTCACCACGGCCGTAAAACAGGTTTTTTCAAGACGCAGCGCATTTAATGTTTCATATCCCTGACCATAATAAATTAAACTTTGACAAAATAATAGTCAGTGTTGTTATTTACAGGGGGAAAGTTTTTGGGGTTTATGTACTCCTTTTTGGATTTCAACCAATTTTTTTATAAAAGAAAATAACTCGGCGATAAACCGTTCATCTGGTCAAACAATTTATATGACCCATATCGAAGAAAATTTGGTATAAGCAAATATTGTGGTTTTCCTCTTGGGGTGTTTTTGACACGATTTCGCGCTCTCACTTGTCACAAATAAAGCGACATATATTTTTATCGCTCCAAACGTGTCATTAAAGAAATATGGCATGGAGTATTATTTTGCGTTATCTTGTTTTTCTTCTTCTTCTTCTTCTTCTTCTTCTAATTCTTCTTATTATTATTATTATTATTATTATTATTATTATTATTATTATTTTTTTATTATTATCTTGCAACCAAACGAGTGTTTTGCGATTAACATAATGGCTCCCTAGATTGGTTGGCAAAAGCCAGTAGTTCCATTTTTCGGTCCCCGCCCATATCGGGGCATGAAGAAATATATGGGCTGCATGGAGCTTCCACGCAGAGCTGAATCCGACCACGAGTACTGGTTAACCGCTTAGAGGATCTAAGCCTGCCCAGGCAAAGCGGTGCGAGTCGGACAGTCCATGCTTATAAACCCTATTGGTTTCTTTGGGCGACAGGGCTTGAGATGTCATTTCATCTCAATGTCGGGTAAAAGTTCCACAAAAATGGGAGCAACGTCTCCAAAATGACCTATACAGTGTTGACGGTGACGTTAAACATTAAATCAAACAAACAAACAAAGTAGTTTTTTTTTTGTTTTTTTTTTGGTTTGGGTTTTACGGCCCTTTCAAGATTATTTCAATCATATCGAGCTGATCGTTAATCAGAGGTGGGCGAAAACCGGAGTACCCGGAGAAAAAACACCTGACCTTCCGTTGCAGAACTTGGCGTCTCACACCTGGCCCGAGCGAGGCTCGAACCTACGGCGGTGAGAAACAAAGTAGTTCTATTTTCGCGAAAGTAGGTTGCCGAACATTAAGTTCTGGACAGACTTTATCGCTTTCATCACGGTATCCTGTATTTCCGTACATATCTTTCGTAATCTTGCGCATTGTTTGGTTTGTTTTGAAGTTTAACAGCCCAGTCAACACCATTTAGGTCAGTCTAGAGACGTTACGTCGAATTTTGTGTGACTTTTTATCCGACATTGAGATGAAACTGCCGCCAGATGTAACAAATAGAGTTTATATGCATGGACTTTCCGACTCGCACCACTTTCCTGGTAGATCCTGTACATCACGTGAACAAGTCCGTGAAATGAACACCCCGCTAAACCCCGTTTTATATAGAGAAAACTGGGGTTTATGGGGGTATACGTTATTGTTCTTATTTCTGCTCCAAGACATAGGCTGTGGGTACTCGTTAGAACCGCCTCAATGAGGCGGTTCTAACGCGTACCCACAACCTATGTTTGCAAATAAAATAAGAAAAATATCATGGATTTTCATCCGAAAAGTGACCATTTTGGAGATGTGAAAAAATGCACTGTGTCGCACGGGTGTGTTACCGTAATAAATTGAAAAGGGAAACACGATAATGGACCTGATACAATCAGATCCCAAATCCCCCTCACCCACCCAATATAACAAGGGAAAGAAGTCGAAATATGGAGTAAACATGTAATTCCAAGCTTTACTATACACAAGTGGGGGTTTGAGGGGGGTCCATCACGAAAACACGCCTATATAATTTTGACCCCCTTGAACCCCACTTTTATATAGTAAAACTGGGGTTTACAGGGGTAAACCTTATTTTTCTTATTTCTGCTCAAAAATATATATTGTGGGTACTCGTTAGAACCGCCTCGATGATGCGGTTCTAAAGAGTGCCCACAATCTATATTTTGAGCCGAAATAAGAAAAATATCACAATTTTTCATCTTAAAATTTTCATTTTTTCGGCGATAAATGTGGCAATGTATTTGTATAGGCGTGTTTTCGTAATAAGAATTATAAAGGTGGGTTTGTGTGATGGATTTGTGCTAATCATGTACAAAACAGCAGTGAACGACCAAACGTTTTGTCAAATTTGGATCGATTTGCAAACAATCGACCCAAGTAATACAAAATGTCAGCTACTGTCAGTTCATTTTGAGACTTGCTGTCTAGTGACCGAATTTTTCCCCAACCCTTGAAACGTGTGCAAAGACGCCTGGGAATGACTTTCGCGGGGCTTTCCCGGCCGTCCAACGTGCGAAAACGTGAAAATTGATATATCTAGGCTAGGACCCCCAGGATTCAACTTGCATGCAAAAAAGATGTTTTGTTTGTCTGTCAGAAATTTTATATTTTTGGTCCACCAAACTGTTCTGAAATTTCATAGTTGTCAAAACAGCTTAGGCTTTTTCTTAAACAAAAATGCCTGTAGTACCTATGCGAAAAGGAAAGACTATGGCGAGACTGCGCGTACGCATACGCGCAGTCTCGCCATAGTCCTTCCTTTCGCAAAAGTAATACTTGAGTCAAGATGAAAGCCCGGATGAAGCGGGAGGGTTCCGGTCCCATTGAGGGACTGCACATATACGTTAAAATGACCCTTTTTTCAAAAACCAGCTGATTTCATCCACGAAAATTGGTATCTATTTATCAAAAATCTTATTGTTCCTGAAGAGGAGTTATGTAAAGCGATCTGTTCATGTTAGACGATCATTTGTAACCCTCTGGCTTCAACGCAAAGTAATGGGAGCCCATAAATTAGAAAACATTGGTTGCATTTCGCGACAGAGTGTTATTTTTCCATGCGGATGAAACGTAAGCCGCGAGTCTGAAAGTACGTGAGCGTTTTGGTAGACTGTGGGGCCACGCGTGTCCGTTTCAAGAGAAAGTGTCGCATCTCTCCGTGAGTGAAATTTAATAGGTTGAAATGACAGTTTGTTAGCTCTTAATGTCTTCACATAGATAATATAACAAGTTGATATGCCCGTATGAATACAGCGGGTAAGCCTGCCTATTCAAGTAAAAGTGACCCCACTCTTAGCTAGTTTTTGTCTTTTTTGCTCTTACTGTAAAAACATAGATAATATGACCGTTTGACACGCTCGCATGGTGTAGGGATTGTAGACGTACTATTTTCTTTCACATTAATGAAAGGGATGCGTACTTATGATCTAGAATGATAAAATTACTTTTTATATCGGTTATTTTTTTTTCAACATTTAATGACAACAACTAGCACGTTTTAGTATAAGCTTTAGGGGTATGAAAGCATCCGACTCATTTTTTGCCATTGCTTACATGTGTTACAGCGTCTGGAACTCTTTTTGGCTTACGTATACAAAGAAGGCCCCTAAAGAGGAGTCTATTCTTAAAGGAAAGAATTTTCTCCTAAGTATTAAATTCTTTCCTTTAAGCGTAGACTTTGAAAGAGTTGCCTAGCTGGAATGCATCATACTTTCCCTTAAGAAATGCCTTTACTATGGGTTAAGTTTTCCCCAGCCTTGACCTTTGAAGTCAAGCATTTAGTAATAAGTCTTTATTCTAAGTAGTTTATTTTCATTTTCTTCTGTTCTATTCTGTTTGGTCATTATTTTTGCTACCTAATTTTTCTGTTAACAGTAAAAGTTGGGGCCATTGGAGTTGCACTGTAACTTTTTTTTCGGAGATGTAAATTTTGCAGAAAAGCAACCCTGTAGGCACAAAACGTTGACTCAACGTTCAACTAACGTTGAAACAACGTTTTCAACGTTGTTTCAACGTTAGTTCAACATTGAGTGCCTGCTGCGAAACAGTTCTTAATATGAATGTGACTTATTTCTTGTGCATGTGTCTGGAAGATCGGCCCCATTTATGGATAATACTGTTATGTCAGCTGCAGGTCATCAAGTTACTTCAAGGCTTAAACCCCAGTAAAACCTTAGGACCTGATGAGCTTCATCCTATAGTCCTGAAGGAACTAGCAAATGAGTTAGGTCCAGTTTTTGCCCACCTCTTTCACTGAACAGTCTCTTGATACGGGTGAAATCCCCAAAGAATGGTCCCTAGTGAACATTTGTCCACTCTTCAAAAAAGGAGATAGGGCTCTTGCCCGTAATTATCGCCCTGTGTCTCTGACTTGTGTTCTGTGTAAATTGCTTGAACATATAGTCTGCTCAAACATCATCCCCCGCTTGGATGAACATAAACATTTGTCAGACAGACAACACGCATTTAGGAAAAGGCATAGTTGTGAAACTCAGCTGAGCACAATTATTAATGACTGGGCAAAAATCTTGGACAAAGGGGGACAGATGGACACATTTATTTTGGACTTCGAGAAGGCTTTAGACACCCCGCCTCATGCTCTACTTAAACCTAAGTTATTTGGTTACGGAATTGGGGGAAAGACTCTGATTTCTATGCTACAGAAAACAGCGCGTTGTTGTTAATGGTGAATCTTCGGAGTGGGCTCCAGTTTTGTCTGGAGTCCCACAATGGACACTTCTTGGTCCACTATTGTTCTCCCTGTACATCAATGATATTTCCACTCCATGGCATTGACTCAGGAAGAAGACTGTTCACAGACGACTGTGTTTGCTACCGGGAAATTAGAGATTGTCACTGGAACTTCAGAATGACAAAGATATAGAAGGATGTTGACCTTTACAGTGTTGACGGGGGCGTTAAACCGCAAATCAAACAAACATAAAACATAAGGATGTTGGGCACGAAAATTGGGCATGAGATTGCAATATTTTGCAGATAAGTAGGCAGAGATCT
Source organism: Lucinisca nassula (assembly GCA_963580285.1). Classification (NCBI taxonomy): domain Eukaryota; kingdom Metazoa; phylum Mollusca; class Bivalvia; order Lucinida; family Lucinidae; genus Lucinisca; species Lucinisca nassula. Next base: position 106,757,437 of record OY757014.1, on the reverse strand, counting down.
AATAAAATTGAGGCTTCTTACACCTTAGAGGGAACGGTCCACGAGAATGTGGACTCCATTAAATACCTTGGAGTGAGAATCACACACAACTTGTGATGGAATACTCATATAAGCAACGTGTGTACTCAGACAATTTCTTGAGGCAAAATCTTCATCAGTGCCCTCAGGATGTAAAAGAGGCAGCGTATAAAGGTCTTGTTCGCACAGTCTTGGAATATGGTAGTTGTATCTGGGATCCCAGTGGATTGGTCCTTAACGAAGAAATTGAGAAAGTTCAGAACGGAGCTGCTAGTTAACTGCTTTGAAACTCGGAGCATGACTGGAATACTTGGAAAATTAAAAAGGGAGTCTCTCGAGAAAAAGAGAAAAGACACTAGGCGCATCCTTTTATACAAAGGTCTAAAGGGTGCTGCCAGCATCCCAACAGATGATCTTGTTACCCCAGCTAGACACTGTAGAAATCACCATTCGCAAGAACTGACATTTATAAAGATCCATTCTTTCCCAGAACCATTAGGGATTGGAATGCCCTTCCCGATTCGATTATTTCGGCAGCTAAAGGAGCTGATGATTGTATAACTAAGGTTACCTCTTTGTTTAGAGCTATAGGGACTAACTTCCCACATCACAGGTCCTGGTGTATGAATGTCAACAATTCTGATTCTGATTCTGGTGGGTTTATGCCTATTTGCAAGTGCCTGTGGACGTGTATGGGAGAGGGGCTGGGGTGGAATGGTTAGACCGTTTACATTCGGCACTGAAGGTCGCTGGCTCAAGCCCCGTCTCGTTCGGGCCAGTCATTGAAAAAATGTGTTCAGCAAGCAGTGAAAGTGTTTTTGTTTTGTTTGATTAGAGGTTTAACGTTCCCGTCAGCACTGTAAAGGTCATTTTGGAGACGTTGCTTCCATTTTTGTTGGACTTTTACCCGGCATTGAGATGAAATGACATCTCAAGCCCTGTCACCTAATGAAACCAATAGGGTCTATAAGCATGGACTGTCCGACTTGCAAAGCTTTGCCTGGGCAGGCTTAGATCCTCTAAGCGGTTTACCACTACTCGTGTGCGGCTCAGTTTCAGCTCTGCGTGGAAGCATCATGCAGCCCATCTATTTCTTCAAGCCCCGATGGGCGGGGGCCGACAGTGAAAGTCAATGAAAGTGTATCTGATTGTCCTACATAACTATTGAACTATCATTGACAGATCGACCCCCGCCCATCGGGGCTTGAAAAAATAGATGGGCGGCATCATAAAGGCGGTTCTAACGAGTACCCACAATCTATATTTTAGAGCAGAAATAAGAAAAATAAGGTTTACCCCCTGTAAACTCCAGTTAGTTAAACTCCACAATATGAAAGTGGGGTTCAAGGGGGTCAGAATTTTATAGGCGTCTTCTTGTGTTGAAATATGAACGGGCAACCTCGCGTTGCAATATTATGTATATTCTGAAAAAAAATGCACGCATTGCAATTTCTTTGTAGTTTTTTTTTTTTTTTTTTTTTTTTTTGACAAAAAGTGGGGCTTTATATTTATAGCAAACATAAATCTCTCTTTAAGTGTAATGTTCTGATAAATATACTTTGCAAGAGACCAACTCGAGTCTTAAATCTTGTACAGATAGTAGAATACCATCAAATAAAAATTGATAAATATTATTAAAAGACATCGAACTAATTTTCTGCAATAAGAATTACCAAAATAGACCGTAAAGAGTTTTATTAGTACGAATGAAAGAGCTAAATAGTAGATATATGTATAAAACAAGCCCATAAAGTGGGTGATTTGGTTATCTATATTTATGATTTATCATTTCCGAAATCCATAAATCCTCTGTAAGTAAAGCCACATCAGAAAAATACCCAGGGCCGGAACATGAAGAAATGTACATATATTTATGTATGGGTAACGACGAAAAAAATCCATCCATTGCGCATCAGTGTAGACTACACAGGCTCGGTGTCGCGCTATGACGGTATCGCGCTAAAACGGTATTCAGGGGGGGGGGGGGATAATCCGCAAAGACATGGTGTTGACGTTTACACTTGGTCACAGCAAGATGAAACCAGGACTGGTTTAATCTTGCTGTGGCCTAGTGTAAATCAACATGAAGTCGGCCTTTAAATTGGAAGGGTAGGTAGAAAGTTGAAAGATATTTGTATATAAATGATACCGTGTGGTAATTGTTAGATCAAAGTGAATAGATGAATTTTTGCAAGTGTATGACTGCTTAAAGAGTAAAGCGAATTTACATAAACAAACATTAAAATTTGTCACAGCCGGAGAGCAGCAAAACCTGAATGGCGTACCAACTCCCAAGAAGACCAACTTTCTCATCCGCTCAGTCTATGTTCCGTTCTGTTTTGAGGGGGTTGTCAACTTGGCAGCAATACATGGTGGGCAAAAACCAGAGTGAACATAGAAAAACAACAATCTTATCTTCTTAAGCAGATCTTTTCAATGGCACATGACGTTTTAGAAAATTGCATCAACGTCGCTGCAACTTCATAATGTTGCAAAGATGTCGGCAGTACGATTGCCCACTGGGCGGCATCAGTCGAGCTGGAATCCAAAGCAATGAGAGAGGCCCATAGTCTAGTAGGGCCGCATTCAGACTAAGCGACTTGAGCCGTATCAGACTAGTCCGGACCAGTCTGTTGTTAAGATTTTCGCTCGCACTTTTAGATACAGCCCAAGTCTATTGCAACAAGCCTGTTTATGGTGTCCAGGGGTAGTCAAAATGACCGCTACCGGTCCACTCGCATTATAATCCTTGAAGTTCACCATAGAAATTGCCCATGGCGACTAAGACGCAGTTCAGAAAGACGGTTGTCAATATATGGCATAATCGCCGAGTCCACAAGCAGATTTGGCAGAGTGCATTTCGCATATTTTTTTTTTTTTTTTTTTTGTTGGTTTGTTTGTTTTGTTTTGTTTGTATGTTTCTTGTTGCAAGTACCTAAAATGACCAGTTTATGTTACTGTGCAATTCACATGATCGGGTGAAATGGTTTACGTTTTGTCAATGGAAATTTCTAAAGGAAGTTGCCATCACGTGAACAAGTCCATGAAATGAACACCACCCCGAACCCCACTTTATATAGAGAAAACATAGGTGTAGGGGGTGTACATTATTTTTCTTATTTCTGCTCCAAGACATAGGTTGTGGGTACTCGTTAGAACCGCCTCAATGAGGCGGTTCTAAGGAGCACCCACAATCTATGTTTGCAGTTAAAATAAGAAAAAAATGGATTTTCATCAGAAAAGAAGCCATTTTGGAGATGTGAAAAAAAAAAACATCTACGTCGCCCGGGTGTGTTATCGCAATGGCATATGGTAACTCTGCCCTGCCAAACTATACTTTACACTTAGTAGTAGAGTTTTGTTGTTAACATTACAAACCCAGTCAATTTCAAAATGTCTAGTTATGGTGTGCCGGAGTAGTCAAAATGACCGTTTCCGGTCCACCCGCATTTTGACCCTTGTAGTACACCGTAGATATTGTCCATCCTCGATTTGGCACGTAGTGTGGTTTTATTATAACCTTTACAGACCAAGTCTATTTCAACACAGGCGCTGAATCAAAATCAACAACAGAATCCTTTGGGAAGCGTCTTTCCTAAACTTAAAAGTCTTGAATAGGAATCTTTTAAATAATACTGACAGGAATGATTTACTTTTCTCTGTAATGGAGATCTTGCGTGTAAGAAAATTGCCTTTCATTGATTTCTAGTGTTTTTGAGTGTCTTCTATACATCGAAATACAGAAACTGGTTTTATTTGCGGCAAATGGCCACTTTCTTCTTACAGTCTAATGCTGATATACAAGTATACAGACTTAGTTCAAAAGCAGACAGAAATATATAAGGCCGATCGGTACACTCGAACCGTTGACACAATTTTTTACGGCGTAGCCGTTATGGTTTTGCTTTTGTCCTACATTTTTCGTTACTCCATTGGTCAATAAAACCACATGTCCAAGGAGATGACCATTTCATTGGTCAATGATTTGCATAAATAAATCTACTCAAACAATACGACAGTTTACCGAAGTTTTAACCTGGGAGATGTTTCATTTTTTATGTGAGACATGAATGAAAAATATATACAGTTTCGGCTTGCTCACCGTCTTGTCCTTTGATGACCATACGTCATATGTATAATTGGGATTCTAGAGAATTCTGTAACTGCTGCGGTGAATAGCTATTTTTACCTAATTTCACGTGGTTGGTCTATATAGCGAAAGGAACCATTACGCGAAAGGAATTGTTTGTTTGATTTGCGGTATAACGTCCCCATCAACACTGTGTATGTCATTTTGGAGACGTTGCTTCCAAGTTTGTGGGACTTTTATCCGACATTGAGATGAAAGACACCTCAAGCCCTGTTGTCCAATGAAACCAATAAAGAGATATAGCATGACAAAAACATGTAATAATCGCATTACAAATTGACAGATGTTTAATTTACAATATATGCTAAATAAAAGTTGCAGTGTATCATTTGTCTTCAGCATACTTTATCTCCTCCATTTTAACACAAAATGGACATTTTCGAATATCATTAATGTTATATAATTTCTGAAAAGGAATAAGTGTAATTTGAGTTTTAGTTAGGTGCACATAAGATCAAGTTTCCGTCCGTTTGTCTGCTCGTCCGTTTGTTCGTCCGTCTATGCGTTTACGTTCACCATAGCGACAACCATAAATGTTAACCCTAGAATTTGTGTTCAAAAACAGTGAATGATAACGTTTTCTTATTTGTTGTGCATATACTTTAGATCATATGCTCTTGAAATGAGGTCATGTTTTTAACCTTGACCTTTTACATTGACCTTAGCTCAAACAGGCGGGACACCGCCCTCTGCAAAGCTATTTTTCCTCGCGTGACATCTGAATTGTTTGAATAAGTAAGCCATTTCATAGCTAGACAATTGTTGCTGTCACTATTGTAGCTCATATTGCACGACCCGCAGAAAAAGCGACTGACTGAAGTCGGATGATTTTCTAAGAGTGCCCTAAAATCACCGTGTCATTCTGTCAGTCTGTCTGTCCGTCCGTAACCCGTTTGTGAAAATTGGTGATAGTGACTTAACCGCTTGGAATATTTAAACAATTTTTGGCATACTAATAGATATCAATGAGATCTAACCAATGAACTTGCGAAATATTACATTCCATTTAGTATAGCCTCGCCGAGGCGAAAAATGTGAAAATTTTCGAACTGCTTCTCCTCGGAAACCGTTGGGCCAATTGAAGTCAAATTTCATATGGAGGCTCTATGGGATGGGGGAAACCAAAATTTGCTCATGGGGTCCAGGTCACATGACCAAAATGGCCACCAAGCCATATACGGTCTGTCTGTCTGTCTGTCCGTCCGTAACCCGTTTGTGAAAATTGGTGATAGTGACTTAACCGCTTGGAATATTTAAACAATTTTTGGCATACTGATAGATATCAATGAGATCTAACCAATGAACTTGCGAAATATGACATTCCATTTAGTATAGCCTCGCCGAGGCGAAAAATGTGAAAATTCTCGAACTGCTTCTTCTCGGAAACCGTTGGGCCGATTAAGGTCAAATTTCATATGGAGCCTCTATGGGATGGGGGAAACCAAAATTTGCTCATGGGGTCCAGGTCACATGACCAAAATGGCCGCCAAGCCATATATGGTAAAAACCCTTCAAAATAGTCTTCTCCAGAACCACTGGGCAGATTTCCACGAAACTTGATAAATAGCATCTGGGACGTAGGCCCATCATTAATTGCTAAAATGGTGACCCTGGGTTGACCTTGACCTTCTTTGTGCCTAGGTCAAACTTTGACACATATGCTTTTGTATTGGAAAAGTGAGAATTCATTTTTTCCTGCAAACGATTCAGAAAACAGTACTAATGTATAAGATATATTTTTGCTCCTTACGATAAGGCGCATTTATTGGGGGAACCGTTTTAGGTCCAGGTCACATGACCAAAATGGCCACCATACCCATATATGGTAACACTCATAAAGCATAAAGCATCCAGCGGGTCGTGCACTTCAGCTGAAGCACTGGTTTCTAAACAACCTTCCAATTAAATCTACGCCGCATATCTTTTTTAAAGATATTTCTTGTTTCACAAATTTTGATGCAACTTTTGCGAAGAAGTGCTTGTTTCATGTAATGTGAACGGCAGGGCTAAATACGTTTTATATTCAATAAATTAAGTCGTATGACATTTTGACAGAATCTTTCTCAAATACTAATCTGCTCTGGACTTTCTCTATATCTCCGGATAGTGTCTCGACTGTTTTGAAATGATCGGATTTTTCCGTGACTATAACGTTGATTCTGGAATTCATATCACGCAGTCTGAACGGTTCTGAAAAGGTGTCTACTCTTATAGGAAAGAAAGAGCATGTCCCCTTTACGTCTTTTGGAAAAGGAAACACAATATTTTGAAACAGTTGCCGTTCCTGAATTATGAATTGATATACCTGTAATTCAAAGGGAGATTACCTTTACCGTGGAACATTTGCCGCCATGTTTATACGGAACTGTGGTTAACCTATTAATGTTGACCCCAGTTTTTAGGGGATCCAAACCATGTGGGAATTATTAACGTTCAGAGGAGCAACCCGATGTCTCAATTTAATACCCTTTATGACCCAATGTTTCATAACATAAAGTGGGGTTTGCAGGGGTAGTCATTACAAAACACGCCTATACAAATGCATTGTAAATGTTATCGCCGAAAAAAACGAAAACTTTAAGACGAAAAATTGTGATATTTTTCTTATTTCTGCTAAAAATATAGAGTGTGGATATTCGTTAGAACCGCCTCATCGAGGCGGTTCTAACGAGTACCCACAACCTATATTTTAGAAAAAAAAATAAGAAAAATATGGTTTGCTCCTGTAAACCCTAGTTTTACCATATAAAATGGGATTCAAGGGGGTTAAACTTTTTGGCGCGTTTTCATGATGGTATCTTTCACGGATTCGGTAATTCGCATGATGAATGAAGGTCTGAAACACTAAGAGTAGGTCTAAGACATTTTTTATTGGTTTTGGGTTTACAGCCCTCTCAAGATTATTTCACTCATATCGAGCCCATCGTTAATCAGAGGTGGGCGAAAACCGGAGTACCCGGAGAAAACCCACCTGGCCTTCCGTTGCAGAACTCGGCGTCTAAAATGTGACCCAAGCCAAGTTCGAACCCACAGCGGTGAGAGACCTAATGATTAAGAGTCGGCGTTCTTGTCCACTAAGACATGGAGGCTTGTAGGTCCAAGGTCTAAGAATACAGTAAAATCATGTCATATTGCCAATCCTTAGTTGCTAGATTATATAATGGTTTGGGCGATTTATTCACCAAATATTAAGTTCGATTAAGGAAGAAGTATACACCATCTTACTAGCTTTCATTACATCTGTCCCAGATGCCTACCGAAATCGCCTCTCTGAGTACAGTTAACCCTTTTTATACCGACATTCGTTATAACGGCAAAAACTCGTTATAACGGCAATTTCAATGGAATGACTTCTTTGCTAAAGGCTAAGCCTAGGTTTCGAGCGGCGTGGGCTTCCCTCGTGATGAAAATGCACAAATCGAGTCCATAGTCATTAAAGATTCTTGTAATCTAATACTCCAAGAAGCAAATGTTATAGAAATTTGTTAGAATCGCCTCAACGAGGCGATTCTAACAAATGTCGCTAACATTTGTTTCTATGAGTTTTTTGTTTGATTTTGAGGTTAAACGTCCCCTTCATCACTGTAAAGGTCATTTTGGAGACCTTGCTTCCAATTTTGTGGGACATTTACCCGACATTGAGATGAAATGACATCTCAAGCCCTGTCGCCCAATGAAACCAATAGGGTTTATTAGCATGGACGTTCCGCCTCGTACCGCGGTTCCTGGACATGCTTAGATCCTCTAAGCGGTTTACCAGTTCTAGTGTGCGGGCCGGCTTCAGCTCTGTGTGGAAGCATCATGCAACCCATATATTTCTTCAAGCCCCTATGGGCGGGTTTCTAGGAGTAATGATGGGGAAAAGGTTTTTTATTACCGGTCATACTCCTAACTGGGATTCTTTATAACGGCAATTTTTTATAACGGCACAATAATAGGCAACAAATACTGTCGTTATAACGAGGCTCCTCTGCAGTCCTATCACTAGTCGGCTAAAATTTTGTCGTTTGATACTTTCAGCGCAGGACTTTTCAACGTATTGCTGTTTTATTTTTCACGTACAAGAAGCTAAATGTTTAAATAAGAGTTGTTTTTTTTTAAATGAAATCAGTAATTTATGCTGATTTTTTTTGTTTCAGTGTCATATTTGATTCTTATCATATAGTTATATATTCATGAGAGTTCTTATTTCATTAGAGGTTGTGACTTTCTGTTATCTTATAACCCAGGGAAAGTATCAATTTAGTATTATTAGATACGAGCCTTGACTAACACAATCCCCTACTTTCAGACAATAACTAGTATCCGAGCAAAGATATCGCAAGCCCTTATGCAAAAATAACGAGACTTAGGTATATCAAGTTTTAATATGCCTTATCAAATTTTATGAAAATTCAAAGTAAATTTTTATATCCCTACAATGCGAGGGTATTTAGCTTTGTATCGGGTCCACAATCACAGCGCTAGTCAATGATATATTGTAGATTTGTATCTGTGCGATACAAAGACACATTTCAATAGATAGACCTTAATTCTCAGCGGTTGAAATAATTTTCAAATTTGTTTCAAACTTTCTTTGACAACCATTCTTTAGTCTATATTTTACGTACCAAGAGTGATGCTAACGACGACGAATACTGAGTTTCTGTGCAGATAAATTCAACCACAATGGATGATTTGTGCGAAAAATACGAAAATGCATACGTAAGGGCATCAAGAACAAATAAAAGCACTGAGAGTACTGGTGGGTCAAATGTCCCCTCAGTGTAGTCTTGGGAAATAGTCCTGGACTGACATTTAAACTGTTTCATTTAACCCTTAAATTCCAGTTTGTTTGTTTTTTATTTATTTATTTATTTATTTTTAAGCAAACAGTGTAGACCTTGATCAGACGCCGCATTCTGCGGCCTCTTATCTGGGTCTACAATGTTTGCCAAGCCCAAGCCGATTCTCTCATATACAATATTCTGACCTCGCAGAGGCTATATTCTATAAATATCCGTTATTCCGAAAAGTCATTGATAGTCACCTTTTCTTCAGCACTGGAGAGCTTTTATGCTTTATTAACTTGTGGTCGATTGACAAACAATCGATCCAAAAACGGCCACCTTTAATTAGCGATCGACTCGAAATAAGAGAAATATTCTTGAAAGTGCCATAACCTCCCCCCCCCCCCCCCCCCCCCGCCCCTCCAAAAAAAAATCATGCTTTGGGCAGTCTTTCAAATGCTCATCTTTCAGCATGCATGCCTGCGCAGTACATGGGTGTGCTCAATAAAACACTGATAATGACCAGTAAATAACGGCTAGACAGTTGCAAATGACCAATTTTTGGCATCTTTACGACCTGATTCATAAAATGTACATAAAATCCTGTTTTTCATATCATTTGAGCCGCGTCATGAGAAAATCTATATTTTGCCATTTGCGAACATCAAAGGTGCTGATCAGACTGCGCATGTGCGCAGTCTGATCAGCACCTTTGTTGTTCGCTGGCTGGATAGTACAATACCTCTAGTTTCTATATTTAGAATTTCAAGACTCTTGCTAGTCTGTGTAGCTGAGCAGGCTGGGTTGTGTCTTACCTGGTCGCGAACCCTGCATAAAAGTGCACGCATGGAGTAATTGTTGATACTCCCAGACGCAGCATCATACTTCTGATGTACTGAAATTTTATTGTACCGGTCGCGCGTCACACTGTTGATCCGGAGATCGCGGGTTTTATACTCGTATCTGCCGGGACCGCAACGTGTTTTCGTGGAGGTTGATTTTCGGTCATTCTGCCTTTCCGCTGATTCGAGAAGGGCAGTTGCCAATTTCTAGAGAAAGAAAGTGCTCCGTACTGGTTATTATAGCCGCTTGTGCATAAGTTTGCCCAGGAAAAGTGTGGTTAGGTAAACTGACCGGCTCGATATGACTTAAATAGTGTTGACCGGACCGTTAAACTCTAAAAAATAAACTGTCAAACACGGTTTGACATTTCATGCACTATGGAGACAATTTGCATGAGATGTCAAATCCTGTTTTCCGGGAAAAATAAGAAACATACCAAGAATTTGTCGTCTGCTGGTTTAGCCTAGAGAGTGGTTATGTTGTTTTTTTTTTTTTTTTGTTTTTTTTTTTTTTTTACTTGTTTTCAACTTTAACGGCCAAGTGAACACTATTTAGAATATATCGAGCAGGTCAGTTTACCTATCCACATTTTTCTGCGCGCCTGCCCAGAAAGGGTAAGCGGTTAGCCAGTACAGTGCAATTCTTTCGTCAGAAACGGACAGAGAATAAACGCAGAAAAATAAGTCATGATCAATTTCCACGAAAGAATGTTGCCGATCTGGCAGGTATCGAACCCGCGACCTCCTGATCACGAGTAGGAGGCGCATCCGATTGAGCTACCGAGGCCGGCGCCTAGAGGGTGGTACTGAAAGATTGGGGACTCAAGAACGGGTTTGAAACAGCCTTAGAAAACGAGCAATCTATGTTAGAGACATCGAAGTTTTCAGTTTATCAGTTACCCCCTATATTACTTGCATTGTAAAAGCTTGACCTGATAAAGATATGCTGTCTTAACAGGTCAACGTGACATTGCACTTCTATGAACTGGACTTCTGGAAAAAATGGCAAAAATCTAAGAGTGTACAATTGGATAAAATGATAAATAGAATACCAGATTCGTGTCATTTGATATCTAGTTTATCAGGCTCAGCTTCGAGAACGCATGTAGAATCGCTCGGCAAGCCTCGCGATTCTACAAGCGTTCTCGAAGCAATTTGCCTGATAAACTTGATATCAAAAGTCACGAAACTGGTATTCTCTATATCTATCATATGACGTCGCGTCCGAGAGTGTAATAACGCCATGTAATATTTTCGCTAATCCACTAGTGGATTAAATATGCAAATTAGCTAGATACGTCCCGCAAGGTTACATGTACGACGTCTTTAACGACGACGCATTTACTAACGGCGGAGTACTGACATTTTTGTAAACAATCGTGAATAAAATGCGTTTGTGAATGTCATATGATAAATAGAATCTTGCATTCGTGCTCATGTATTATTGAATTTATTAAACTCGTTATTAAACTTCCTTTTCCTAAACTCGTTTAATAAATTCAATAATACATGAGCACTCATGTAAGATCCCCTATTTATATATGTAGTAATAAAAAGCCAAAAAAGCTACTTGTTAAATTTTATTACTTTATTAATAGCAGCATTCACAGTGTGCGGCTTGATAGGTTCGAAACCAAAGTACCCACTGGACACTAGACTGACTGGACCCATAGCATTTAAGCAACGACACATCAACGTCGAAGCAATAGTTATATGCCCGCCAAAATTTGTTAAATATTCAGCTTAATATTTCTTGTTTGTTTGATTTGATGTTTCACATCCCACTATTTAGGTCATTTTAGAGACGTTGCTACCAATTTTGTGGGACTTTTACTCGACATTGAGATGAAGTTATAAGCATGGACGGTCCGACTCGCACCACTTTGCCTGGGCAGGCTTATACCAAGCGGTTTATCAGTACTCATGTGTGCGGTCGGTTTCAGCTCTGCGTGGAAGCACCATGCAGCCCATTGACAACCAATACAGGACTTGATTTGCAGTCTAAGGGAGATAAATCGATTAGATACTGTTTTTATACAATACGTTTAACCCATTTAGTACCAGAAACCCCAAAACGGGTACCATGGCAAACAGTGCAGGCCCAGATCAGGGCCTCCACTGTTTGCTTAAAGTTCAGTCATCTCGGACATACCCTTCTCGGCATTGACTCCTTTTCGTTCAGGTCGATAGGCATGGTGGGCGAAGCTTGCTTACTATCATAGGACGCCTGATTACACTCTTCTGGAGTCGATGTCTGTTGGTCTGAACATTAGTATTTGCCAATTGTCTATGAATTAATGATTTTGGATTAACGTTTTGATACTACGACCTAAACTACTTTCCAAATAAATTTTCATAAAAACACAACCTGGTACCCTTAAATTTTGAAATGAACTCGTTCTATATATAAGGAGGAAGATTCCATTTAGTACAAAAAGGGTTTATTTTTGCTATGGTTTGTCCTTGGGTGTTTGTGTCGCTTATATTATTTTGTATTGGGTAGCCAATTGGCCACTCTGTTGGAAAGTAACTGTCCTTTTGGCTTTCCGCTATTGATGTTTCCATTAGGGTCTGTTGTTTCATGTTCTTTGGTGTCTCTGATGGGAGTAGACTGGTATCAGTCTGTTAAATAGAGCAGTTTCATAAAACAAATTTACTAATAAACACTAATACCACCCCTAATACCATGTTCTGGAGCAATGTCTGATTTAATGTCTGTATTTTAGATAAGGGGCAAATAATAATACACATTTTTATTAATTGATTGTCCTATATTACACAAGGTCAACCAATATTCAAAAATCATAAATCATGTTTTAATTGCGTCAATTAATAAAACTGTCATTTATCAAGTAATTTCGTATTGGCCCAGTTACAGGTCCTCGGTCAGCTGTATTGGCCTCGGCCTTCGGCCTCGTGCCAAAACAGCAGACCTCGGACCTGTAACTGTTGGCCACGGCCTTCGGCCTCGTGCCAATACAGCAGGCCTCGGACCTGTAACTGTGCCAATACGAAATTACTTTATTAATAACATTATACTATTAGGTTTACGGTGGTTGTGTACCTTGTTAGTAAGAATGACTTAAATGCAGGGCCTGAGTGCCAGGCTATGATGGGTCCTGATCACCACGTCTATTTACTGTCTGACTGTGAATATTTGCAGTCAAAGGGAGATAAATCGATTAGAAACAGTACATATACAATAGAACAGCTGCGGCCTTTAAACTTGATCCTAATCGGTACAAACATAAGCGGCTATCAGTATATCCAGTAGCCGGACATTAAAGGCTGACCACCGGTTTAATTTACATCAATATCCAATTTATATTCCCAAAATTAACAAATACTCTTATTGTTAACTACGGGTGGCAGAATAAAACTTGATACCCTTCCATTTTGTTCAGTATAGTTCGCTGACTCCTTGACTTTTCTTGACCATAGTAATGTCCGAGTTCAGAGACGAGTTGGTATTTAAACTGGACAGAGATTTATAGAGTGCACTAATAGCTAAGAAATAATCTAATTCTGTCCGATTTCAAAGTTGATATGAGGACAGATGTTCAACACATAAACGTTCGGGGCATTTTTCGTGGCAGTTTTGGTCAAACGCCACGAGTGTATTGGAAGAGTTCGCCGCCTTTTAACTCATCTGTGCACGGCCCCCGCCCATCGAGGCTTAAAGAAACAGATGGGTGCATGATGCTTCCACGCAGAGCTGAAACCGACCGCACATGAGTACTGGTAAACTGCTTAGCGTGTTAGAGGATCTAAGCTAGCCCAGGCAAAGCGGTGCGAGTCGGGCCGTCCATGCTTAAAAACCCTGTTGGTTTCATTGGGCGACAGGGCTCGAGATGTCATTTCATCTTAATGTCGGGTAAAACTCCCACCAAATTGGAAGCAACGTCTCCAAAATGACCTATACAGTGTTGATCGGGACGTTAAACCTCAAATCAAACAAACAAACAAACAAATAAAACTCATCTGTGCCTAAATTCCAATAAAGGGCACCAACAAACCGTGTAGACCCAGATCATACGTCACAAACCGCGAATGAGCAGTCTGATCGGAGTCTTCGTTTGGTGTTCATGTCCGAGGACCCCCCCCCCCCCCCCACCCCGTGTGTGAATAAGACATCCGTGTGGCATAGTGCATTACTGTGCATCATTTCATATCTCCAAAGTGGCATTTTCTGTGAAAATTTTTGAATCTTTTCCAATATATACTCTAAACACAGGTTGTGATTGCTCGTTAGAACCGCCTAATCCAGGCGGTTCTACCGGCCCCGATAGCTCATTTGGTAGAGTATCCGCTCCGGGGAACGGGAGGTCATGGGTTCGATCCCCGGGCAGCGACATACCAAAGTCGTTAAAAATGGTACTAGCTGCTCCTCGCCTGGCACTCAGATTTACGGGGTAGAGCTAGGACTGGTCGACCAAATGTCAGGATAATGTGACTGGGTGTGGTATCATGTAATATGTCTGGGACATGATACTTCAGTGAGGCAGCACTATAAAAGTGAGCATTGAGCTCCCTGTCGCAACCAGACACCGCCGTGATATGACTGAAAAAACTTGATGTTGAAAGCGACGTTAAACCCGAATTCACACACACATCAGGGCGGTTCTAAAGAGTACCCACAACATATGTCTTGGGGCAGAAATAAGTGAAACTATGTATACCCCTGTAAATTCCAGTTTTCTCTGTATTAAGTGGGGTTTATTGGGGTTTTCGTTACACGGACTTGTTAGCCTCAGTGTTCTTTGGCATGGAAAACATAACATTTCGCATAAGCATACAAATCCCATTCATAAGGACCTTTTGATTTGTTTTATTTTATTTTTATTTATTTTTTTTTGACACCAACATGAAAGGTACACGGAGAAAGTTCAAAAAGTCAGAATAAGAACATGTATAACTGGTTTGTCTCTCTTGTGAAGGATAAATAAATAACCAAATAAAGCCCCGGATGTGTCATACTTTCAGTACTAATGTTAAGAACCTCCACCACATTCAGGTTATGTTAATTTGCCCCCTGTTAACAGCAGAACTGTATAACATTAGTGCCATATTAATTTTATACCCCTCCATTAGGTTCAATATGAGACGATTACAAGGGTTTCTGATAGCTCCGAGGCAGGGGCCTCTGTTTCGGGGTCAACGTCAGGTGGACATGTTTGACCATTGCGAACTTTACTGGCTTGTAAGACGGCCATCTTAACCTAAATATGCATAGCGACCCTTTTCTGGGACATTGGCAAACAGTGCAGACCCAGATCAGACGCCGCAGAACGCGGCGTCTGATCTGGGTCTTCACTGTTTGCTTAAAGAACATTCATTTTTGTAAAATCTGCCACAAACAAAAACAAACCTGACACCCCTATAATTGGAAATGGACCGCTCCAAACTTACTCGGTGGAAGAGTCCATTGTCATATATCGGTTAAAGAGAGTGTCAACTATCCTGCTCTCCCCAAGCCACACTTGAGCATTGAATGTTTACTGCTCACAATTATGAAAATATCTACATATGATTATTTTGAACTTATGTCAGTAGGGAATGGCATCTTTCGTGTTTATGTTGATAGTGGCATTTTATCTCTTTTTATCATAGGACGTCGCGTCTGAGAATGTAATAACGCCATATAATAAATTCGATAATCCACTAGTGGATTAAATATGCACATTAGTTAGATACAATGTATGACGTTCTTAACGACCTTGCGTTTACTAATGGCGGAATATTGACAATCTTGTGAAACAGTCGCGAATAAAATGCGTTTTAATTGTCATATGATAAATAGAATCTTGCATTCGTGCTCATGTATTATTGAATTTATTAAATACTTTTGAAGTATTGCGTTTACCAATGGCGGAATATTGACAATCTTATAAAACAGTCGCGAATAAAATGCGTTTTAATTGTCATATGATAAACAGAATCTTGCATTCGTACTCATGTATTATTGAATTTATTAAACTCGTTGAGGAGATGGGATAAAATGCTCTGCAAAGTCTCGCATGTTATCCCTTTTCCTCAACTCATTTAATAAATTCAGTAATACGTGGGCACTCATGTAAGATTCTCAAAGCAGCCAATACTCAAAGATATAGTGAAATTTGGAGTTCATGTTTGGAGCTCAGAGTTGTTGTGGTGATATGGGGTATCTGAGCACGGAACACTTTAAGGGCAATGGGAACACCTTCAGGGGTGGCAACTCCTCCAAAAGCATTTTTGTCTCCCATGTCAATAGGGGTCAACTCTTAAAGGAAAGAATTTGCTCCTGAGGAACAAATTCTTTCCTTTAACAGTTGACCCATTTTTCCGTGGGACATGGCTTATAGAAAAGCGAATAGGAAGACCCGAAAGTTGTCTCCCTTTGAAAAATAGCGAGAAATCATTTTCCCCTTAAAACTACCTATAGTGTCATTAGACGTGGCAGAGTTTTCCCCAAATCTGCAAAACTCATCTGCAGTTTGGTCAAGTCGTTAATTTCCCATCTTTACTGGTTTTAATCGGCATGGAAACGGGTGCATAAGGTAAAGTATTTTCACCGGTCAAGTGGTCACTTGAGGGCAATAGGGGCAAACAGCTACTTTAATTCCCCTAAGATTGCGACTTAGTTTTCTTAAATTATCTTGGATAACTGTCTTAATCAAAGCACTAGGTCGACAGTCTCTAAGGTGACTAAGACAACCTAATAGCAAACAATGATGACCTTGATCAGTTTCAGTTTTGCGGCGTCTCAACTTCAGATTCCTGCACTGCAAGCAAACAGTGTAGACCTTGATCAGACGCCGCGTTCTGCGGCGTCTGATCTGGGTCTACACTGTTTGCCAAGCCCAACCCATGATTCTAGATAATCCTATTTCGCAACACGCTGACCTAACTGCGATAAAATATAAACAAGCTACCTCGATTTCCTACAAATCGGTGATAGGCTCGTGGACTTTAGCACTAAAGAGCTACTTTGGGTCGATCGACCCCAAAATTGTTATTTGGGGAAAGGGGGGGGGGTGTGTGGGGGGGGGGGGGAGGGTAATGTGGGAAATTTATAATATAAACAAACTGAGTACGGCGAAACGTTCTCCCCCTACCTAATATAAATCTGTCACCACAGTTGAAACGAGAAACTACACAAGAGCGTTAACAAAATAATTCTCTCTCTCTCTCTCTCTCTCTCTCTCTCTCTCTCTCTCTCTCTCTCTCTCTCTCTCTCTCTCTCTCTCTCTCTCTCTCTCCACTTGTTGCTGTTGTTTGCCTATACATAACACTTTTTTCGCCAGAAACTGAAATCAGCAGGAGACAATGGCCATAGACAAGTCTCCCCGTAAGAATGTTGCTTGAACGTCTTTGTTATCATGATTTGTTCGAGACAGTGGCAGTTCGAGCCACTGAAGGCAAATCCTAGGTCAAGGTCAGGCACAATAATGGATATAATTTAGGTAAATCGTTCGTTGTTCTACATAACACGGTATGATGTGTATACTCATTAGAATCGCCTCATTGAGGCGATTCTAATGAGTACACACAGCATAAGTTTTCAAGATAAAATAAGAAACAAGTCTCCCTAAATTATGGCTAACATTTTTGGTCAATTGTTTATCAATCGACCCAAAGTTATAAGGACCTGAAAACTTCTACACCTGACTTTCACTGATTTGTAGGAAATCATAGAATTTTATCGCTGTGAGGCCAGCGTGTTGCGTAAAAGGGTTATCTGTAGAAGCTGGGCGTCTGATCAGGGTCTTCACTGTTTTCTCTACCTTACAGGAATTTAAGGGTCAGACGCCGAATAACGCAGCGCCTGATCAAGGTCTATAAGATTTGCTTACAGTACAGGAATTTAAGGGTTTAACGAACCAGTCTATGTCGTAGTTCAGGCCCATTTCCCATTCTACTCTCAGAGACAATCGACCCACCAGTACTCTCAGTGCTTTGATTTTCTCTGGAGCTATAGGAAGATTACCCTAGGGGTTCGAATCCGCCATGGGAAATGAGACTTCCGTGTCAGAGGCATTGACGTTTCACCCTGCTTTAAATACCGGCGGATTATCCCGAAAATCCGCTGAGAACGCGTATAGTTTACACTTGAACCCCGGTGGGCTTCTGGAAATTATTTTAAAGTGTACTAATGGAATCTCTGGAACAGTTTTGAACATAGCTGTGGTTTACCAACCGCTTGGCACATAGAATGGCATTCGAAAACTGTGACCTCGTTTGCTAAATGTGTTGTTATGTACCCTCAACTTGTGTTTAGTTAAATCAAAGCACTGACAGCACTGCTGGGACTTTGAATTGGCGGAGGGAGTTTATAAATAAAATGACAAAAGCCTCTTTTCAGCTAACTTCCTATCGCTTGGGGTCAATATTTTAGTTTTTCCCTGGTCACATTGAGTTAGGTGTTTGTTTGTTTTTAGGTTTAACGTCTCCGTTATCACTGTAAAGGTCATTTTGGAGACGTCCTTGCAATTTTGTGGGACTTTTTCCCCACATTGAGATGAAATAACATCTCAAGACCTGCCGCCCAATGAAACCAATAGGGTTTATAAGCATAGACGGGCCGACTCGCACCGCTTGCCTGGGCAGGCTTAGATCCTCTTAGCGGTCTACCAGTACTCGTGTGCGGGTCGGTTTCAGCTCTGCGTGGAAGCATCATGCAGCCCATCTATTTCTTCAAGCCCAGATGGTCGGGGACCACATTGAGCTAGGTGTGCGTATTACTTTGTACAGTGAAGTTCCTGTATTAAGACCACCTTTGGGACTATTTTTGAACAGTCCCAAAGGTGGTCTCTTACTAAAGGACAATGAGTGTGGAAAACACAATAAAAGAACTACAGAAACTTTCAATAATGCTTTTAAAAGCAGAATCTGGATGTACGGTATTTTGGCTGGTCTTAAAAGCAGGAATTTTACTGTACAGTAAAATTCCTGCTTTTAAGACCTTCTTAGATTAAGACTAAGTCTGCTTTTAGGAGCTTATTTAGAACGTTACAGTTATTCTCTCTTTGTGCTTTTTGAACCCAGTGTCTCCTGATAACAGACCACCTTTTGGACTGTTCAAAAGTGGTCTTACAGACAACTTTTGAACAGTCCCAAAGGTGGTCTTAATATAGAAATTTTACTGTATTTGCAACATGGAAATTCTTTCATTATTTTAAAGCTGGTCTGCAAATTTTTTTCAGGTACATATAACAGCTGTGATGTTATGGTATCTGATTTTTTTCATCATATTTTTACACACTTGTGTATTTTTCACGTCAGCAAATTTTGCTTATTCCAGATTTTATGACTACAGGAATTCCTGTAGACATATGTTTTAATACTGGTAATTAAACACACCCAAACAGATTGAAATAAACCATTGAGCTTAACAGACGTGAAATGAATATCTTTTGCAGGAACTCTGGTGTCGATTCCATCTTCACATGTGTAATTTCGGGAAACTAATATACATTTAAGCTTTAAGTTACAGTTAGATAAACAAACAGAAATCTGGCGAGCTTTGCGCCGAGTTCATTTCTTAGAACTTTTGTCTTTGAAAGTAACAGGTTTGAAGTTAATGTATTTTCTGACTTGGTACAAACTATTTGATTAGTAACAGATTCATAGTTCATTCTTAGAAACATAAAAAAGGTTATTAGAAAGAACTGCAACAGCTTGATTAACTGTGCTTTATCATTCATAATCGCTCAATCCTGCAAATTTATTCGAACATGTTAAAGAGATAAATACAAAAGATAGTGAATTAATTAAAACACCAAATGTTATACTATTATTTTATAGCATTCCTTATTTAGGCATGACCAGATGTATGCAAAGACCGTAAAGACATTTATTAATTGAGCCGGGGCACAGCATTTCCTACAACTTTCATGTGCGCACAGCGCCGAATCAGATAGGCCTGCATATCCATACAGTCTAACCAGAGACCTCTCCTGATGCATGAAGGGGCATTGGGCCTTTGGCTATCCTTAGAGCGCACAACAAAGACTCTGATCAGACTGCACGGATGCCCAGTCTGATCAGAGTCTTTGTTGGGCGCACATGCCTTATTGTAGGTTTTGTCATGCGCTGGCTCAGTTTTGTTACTGTAGCGGACTAACGCAGTGATCAAGCTGTGACATTTGTTTGATTTGAGGTTTAACGTCCCCGTCAACACAGTATAGGTCATTTTGGAGACGTTGCTTCCGATTTTGTGGGACTTTTACCCGACATTGAGATGAAATGACATCTCAAGCCATGTCGCCCAATGAAACCAAACAAGCTGTGACATAGAATGTAGTGGGGATAAAGTGGAAAAATTAAACATAATGTGTAGAGCTTTTAAGATGCTTGTTTGAAACAAATTTTCCTGAATTCATTTGTTTGCCTTTCTGCGTCGTCTGATCTGGGCCTGCACTGTTTGCCAGATACCCGTTTTGGGGTTTCTGGTACTAATTGGGTTAAGCGCGGTCTCGCCAGAGCCCTTTACTGCTCGCACGAGTGCAGTTGACACTCGGAGGGAGCTATACGTTTTGCTCTAACAGTTGATTGCGCATGCTCAGCTGATAAGTGGCCTTTTCTTGACTTGCTCATTTGGGGTTACACCTATACGCCGTCTTGCTCACCACACACACATACATAGGAGGTTCACGGTTGATTCGAAATTTATTAGTCTGGCACCCGTTTGTAAACAGACTATTATTTGAAATATTATACTCAACAGATGGAAAGGAAGATAGCAGGGAATATTTCATAAATTAGCTCACCCCAGGATATATACTATGACCCGAAAAGACCCCGAGCTTGACCCTGTTTGTTCCCGACTTGATTAGTACAAGATATTTCTGCTACTTAAAATTTCATTCCAACATCCAACATTCCAACATTCTTTGACGCTACCTGTGTTAATGGGGGCAAAGGCAAAGGAATCGGCCTTACCGTGTTTATTGTGCATAGTATTTTGTACTGTGTTTGTTTGATTTTAGGCTTATTGTATAGGTCATTTAGGAGACGTCGCTTTAACTATTGTGGGACTCTCACCCGACATTGAGATGAAATGACATCTCAAGCCCTGCCGCCTTATGAAACCAAAAGGGTTTATAGGCATGGACGGTCCGACTAGCACCACTTTTTCCTGTGCAGGCTTAGAACCTCTAAGCGGTTTACCAGTACTCATGTGCGGTCGGTTTCAGCTCTGCGTGGAAGCATCATGCAGCCCAATCTATTTCTTCAAGCCCCGATGAGCGGGGGCCGAAAGTTTTGTGCTTAGACCTGTTTGTTTTCCGCAGTTCCCGAATCGAAATCCAACCACTGATAGCACTGAGGAGGCTGGGAAAATTATCCCGAACGGGGACTTAAACTATTTCTTTAACCCTTTAATTCCTGTACTTTAAGCAAACAGTGTAGACCCAGATCAGACGCCGCAAAAGCGGCGTCTGATCTGGGTCTACACTGCTTGCCAAACCCAACATATGAGCTCAGGCCGGATCGATTCTACACCGTTAACTCTCTTTACACGTTGACCTCACAACGAAAGAAAAAACAGCGCGGCTATAAATAATCATTACCTGGATTTCGTACAAATCAGTGATGATCACATGGACATCAGCTGCTTAAGGCTACTGCGCTTAGTAGCTTTGGATCGATTGGCAAACAGTCGACCCCGAAAGCATCATGGGGGAAAGCACGTTGTTTTTATTTATGTATATTGTTGCTTCGAACAGTATCATAGACACTTAAATGGGAGCTAACTATTTGGTCATAGGCTTGCGCCACACCCTATAATTAGGGCCCCGCACTGAAAGTGTGGGTGCCCTATAGTAATCACTCTGTCCGTCCGTCTGTCTGTCTGTCTGTCTGTCCGTCTGTCCGTCCACAAATTTTCCTACTCCTCTGATAGCGCTGCCGGGGCCCTAGTCAGTTTCACTGACAGCTCTAGTTTTCATTGTAACGATAAGACAATGTGAAAACCATTTTAATCTTGTCTCTGACTAATGTAATATAAATGAAAGATTTTTTTTTTATTTTGGTTTTACGGCACTTCCAAGATTATTTCACTCATATCGAGCCGATCGTTAATAACCGGAATACCTGGAGAAAAACCACCTGACCTTCCGTTGCAGAACTTTGCGTCTCACATGTGGCCCGAACCAGGCTCGAACCCACCGCGGGGAGAGACCTAATGTTTAAGAGTCCGCGCTCTTATCCACTAGGCCACGGGGCCCCGTCCATATAAGTGAAAGAGAAACGCTGGTAAATGAAAATACTATTAACAGTATCAGTGAAAATCAAACAGCAAACACAACCTTGTCAATATCATTATCAGTCACCACTACCATCATCGTCACCATCATCATCATGAGCAGGATCACACCCGCCATTCATCCATCCTCCATATATTCATTCATAATCAAAATCTGACCGTTCTTCCTTTTCCAAGAAATCGGCCCCAGCCCATCGGGGCTTTAAGAAATATATGGGCTGCATGACGCTTCCACGCAGAGCTGGAACCGACCCGCACACGTGTACTGGTAAACCGCTCAGAGGATCTAAGCCTGCCAAGGCAAAGCGGTGCGAGTCGGCCCGTCCATTGTTGGTTTCAATGGGCGGCAGGGCTTGAGCTGTCATTTCATCTCAATGTCGGGTAAAAGTCCCACAAAATTGGAAGCAACGTCTCCAAAATGACATTTACAGTGTTGACGGGGACGTTAAACCTCAAATCAAACAAACAGTTTTCCAAGAAATAGTAAACTATATTTAGGTACGCCTTGTAAGCGTATAATGTTGTCCAGGTAAGTTCTCAAAAACATTACTTCAACTTGCTGATCACCCAAACAAATAACGAGCGAAATTGACATTGAAACAGAGCATGCGACGAATCGACGTCAGTTGATGTCGATTCGGCGTCGGTCCGGCATAGTTTGGACGCAGTTTGCTGGCTGGGACATCTCTGTTCTTTCCAGCCAGGGAACTGTACTTTCAGATCAGGTTGCTTGAAAGTTACCCTCACCTCGTGTGTATGTGTGTGTGAATGTGTGTACGTGCTTTGTGTTAAATTATTCTCTCTGTTGATGCCGCCAACACAATGGCATTTAAATTTTGCATCTCATGTTGTACATTTCCATGTAACTGAGAATAAAAGAATGTTATGAAAGTTGAAAGTGTTTAGTTCTATCAATCAGCTGTCATCATCATTCATAATTGATTATAATGACCTGGCGTAAACCTTGTCCTCCGTTTCGCTCTTTATGTTGACCAGTGTCCAACAATATGCCTATAAAATATGTCCATTTCTAACAGCCGCAGCAATTGATAGCATCAATAGGTTCTGTCATTGTGACGAAAATGTGTGGTATTTTGGGTCGATTGATTATCAATCGCCCCAAAGTTACAAGTTAGTGCTGGGGTCCACGTGACTACCACTGATTTGTAGGAAATCCGTGTAATTTATTTATAGAGATTAGCAGCGTTAAATTAATGGAAGTGGGGTCAGCGTGTTGCGTAAAAGGGATATCTGTAGAATCTGGGGTGGAATCATGGGTTCGGCTTGGCAAACAGTGTAGACCCAGATCAGACGCCGCGGACCGCAGCGTCTGATCAGGGTCTACACGGTTTGCTTACGGTACAGGAATTTAAGGATTAACGAAACAGTCTAAGTCCCCGTTCAGGCCCACTTTCCCATTCTACACACAGAGACAATCGACCCACCAGTACTTTCAGTGCTTTGATTTTCTTTTCTGCTGAAAACATAGATCATGGGTGCTAGCGCTTGATAGTACCGCCACATCATAGCTCTCTCTTATGCGCTCTTATCATAGCTTTTTAGACCGGCAGCTATCAATAAGCACTAGCAGCAGCAGCAGCAGCAGTAGTAGTAGTAGTAGTAGTAGTAGTAGTAGTAGTAGTAGTAGTAGTAGTAGTAGTAGTAGTAGTAGCAGCAGTGGCAGCGGCATCAGTAGTTCTTGTTGCAGCACGTTAAACACCCTCTCACCAAGGCCGCGACAAGCGATAAGTTCGAGATGGTCACCCACCTTCCCTGACTGCAAAGAAGGTTGGAGTTAATTGTCATTGATACAACGCGCAGACAAGACTCTGATCAGACTGCACGGATGCGCAGCTGATCGGATTTTTTTTTAACGCGGCCCAGATGCTGTACCGGCATGTGGACATGGTATAAGGGAAACAACTTCATTTTCAATGGATTGTAACTGTCTACCCAAGTTATCGGCTAAGCCTTCGCGGTGTGCTGATTGGCCTTATCCTGCTGAATGAACGACTTTAGCCACACCATTGTGACTATTGCATGATACAATGCATTCATTCAAATTTACAAACTGCATGACACTGAAGATCCTGATCAGATGGCTTCTCCGGTGCAGACACTTTAAAGGGTTGTCGTGTTCAAGCCGGGCTTCTCCAAACATTCGACAGTCTTTAAACCGAGGTGCCGTCTCTATATGACCTTACCGTTCGGTAGATCTTAATCGGACTTGATACTTTTAACATACATAGGCAAACAGTGCAGACCCAGGTCAGAGGATTCAATGATGTGTTACGGTTAACCAAATGTATCGACTAATCCAAGTGAGTGTTTGAGTTTTACGTCTCACAAACAGCTAAGGTCATACGGAGACGGGACCTCGGTTTAAAGACTCATCCGAAAGTCTGGAGAAGCCCGGAATCGACCCTGCGACCTCTTGTTTACAAGGCGAGTAGCAAAACCACTACACCACGGAGGTTTCTATCGGCTAATCCAAATGTAGATTGCTGGTTAAGCAATACTCACCCCATAAATTAGGAGTCGTGGGTTCTAAGACGGGATTCTCCAGACTTTCGACGCTCTTTAACCACACTCCAAATCTTTTGGTGAGCAGAAACATTACTGTTATAGTCCCCCAACAGTTGAGTGGATCTGACCTGGTACTTTTAATCAAGCATGTTATGTTCTTTTTTCTTTGATGGGCTGACTGACCAAAAGAGGCAAAAGTTTAGAGTATGAACATCTCTACATTTGTCTTTAAGGCAATTACCAAACAGCCAAACTCTAATGTGCAACTATACCGTGTGTTGAAAACAGCAGAATTTTCGCACTCGTGAAAATTCTGATGTTTTAAACACAGTCGATGAAATATTTTGGTATTATGTCAAAATTGTAAATATCCTCTATACGTTATTTGTTTCTATAGTGGCATGACCCTACCCGAATTTTGAGGGAGTTAACTTTACTCCCGAAACATTTTTCTGATCTGAAGTAATCACTTAACCCTTCTCTTGCTGAATATTCATTTTAGCCACACCCATCACTGTCTATCAACCAATCAAATTACTTGATGTAATTGATTGCTACAAATTTACAAACTAAATGCCAAACAGTGTAGATCCTGATCAGATGGCTTCTGAAGAAGCCATCTGATCAGGATCTACACTGTTTGCAAAGATTGGGGTTGTCGTGAACAGCAAGATAAGGGTTAAACCGTTTATCTTTTGCAGGGACCTGAAAATGGAGAACATCTTGCTGGATGAAAAATGTAAAAACATAAAAGTTATAGGTAAGTACTTTAAAGTTTGATAGTGAAAAATGAGACATTTACAAATTTGTTTGTATTGATGTTTTACGTTCCCATCAATACTATTTAGGTCATATTTGAGACGTTGCTTTCAATTTTGTAGTACTTATACCCGACACTGAGTTGAAATGACAGCCCAAAGGAACGGCTATGGTTAAAGTAGCGGTCCGACTCACATCACTTTTCCTGGACAGGCTTAGACCTTCAAGCGGTTTACCAATACTCAAGTTCGGTCGGTTTCAGCTCCGAGTGCGAAAGCACCATGCAACCAAGCCCCGATGGGCGGGGCAGGAGATTAGAACTATTTGGAGCATCATTATATGGTACAAGGGAAGCAACTTCAAGTACTAGAAACTTTGTACATCTCTTTCAGTTATCGGTAATTTCATTAGAAACTGTTATAGGTAGCATTGCACTAATGCAGGCGTCACACTGTCCCGAAATTGACACCAGATGGAAACACGATAAAGGAAATGTTCTAATTCGGCTCTGATCGTGAAAACATCGGGCCATTCGTAAGGACATCTTAAGCCATCGTATGATCGCCGGTGGATTTTTTGAGGCTCCGGCAGCAACTTCGTGAGCGGCGGCAAAATCTTTGGCATGCCAAAAAATTGGCCGAAGACCTTGCGAAGGTTCATTTTCGTGTTGAATTCGTTTGTCCATCTTGCCCTTCGTAAGGCCATCGTGAGGGCATCTTGTCAAATCGTGTCATCTTCGTCTTTTCTTCGTGTGATCATCGGTGCTCTCGGGCATTTTACGTCTCACGAAGACAATACGAGGGAAACAAGTTGATTTAAGTTGAATCAAATTTAAGAGAGTTGAAATGTACTGTGTACTCTCCGATCATAAAATGAATTTAAAACGGTCGGCCGAAGGTTTATAACATCGGGAGGTCACGTGTCGCCTTCGGGACCTAGTTCGAACGCATCGTACTCTCAATACGACGCCGTGAAGCCGTCGTGTAGCCTTCGTTTGGCCTGCGGGTAAACTTCGTGATAAAAATCCACATCTTCGTGTGTGATCCTCGATGAGGCGGTTCTAACGGGTACCCCAAAATCTATATTTTTGCGGCGGTAAAGTTTACAATGTATTTGTATAGGCGTGTTTTCGTCATGATTTGTTCATATTCAGATTTCGGCCTAAGTAACACCTACGATCAAGGAGAGTTACTGAAGACGCATTGTGGTTCCCTTGAGTATGCTGCCCCTGAACTTATAGCTACCAGCGACAAATATGGCCCCGAGGTGGATATATGGAGCATGTAAGTTATTTTGCCATTTGATTTTTCTGCCATTTTCTTTGTCACTTTCCGTTAATTTTCAGTTAAAGGAAGGGTCTGGATCCCTACACCGAGAAATGAACAGTTATTTTAGTACATGAAGGTGTCAAAAACTGATGAAGAACGGCTACAGAGATACATGCTGTCTATTTTTCTGTTGTGTCGATATATATTGGGTATTATGATATCAGACATTTTCAATAAAAAGTGGTGTCACCAAGCCAGGTTTCTTCAGACAAACCACGTATTTGACAAGAGTCGTTAACTGTTCTTAGGTCAGAGAACTTTTACAGTATCTAAGAACAGAAATCAGTTACAGCTGTATGGAAAAACTGTTGATTGAAAGGTCCTATCACTAATTGTTTCACACCAAGGTAAACGTTTGACCAACATTAAAGCCATAAGAGTATAATTGTAGACATTGCATATCAGAAAACCCGCCCACAAATACCTGTATCTGTCATTGTTGTGAACGAGACCCCGAAACCCTCCCTATCTTTAATCACAACAGTAGCAGGATACATCGGGAGCTAGTTATTCAAAGTATCCTGAGCTTAACAAGATCATAGCCAAAATGTTAAATTATCTCAGACGTAGAATATGCAATACAAAGAGTTTTGCTAGAAAATGTGAGTAGTTTTTGTCTTTGTGAAAACTAATCACATTTTTTTTTTTTTTTTGGCCAAAATGTTAACCCGCTATTGCAATCGACATCCTCTGTTGACTAGTTTTGTAACTGCTGTTCGCTGATGCAACAATTCTTCTGCCTGTTTATTTACATCTTGCACTTCCGCTGTTCCAGCGTCCTGTCCGACTGTTTCTGCCGTTTCGGTTTCATTTCCGAATGCGCTGGTGCACGATGTTTCCAGGCATGCCTAGAAAGGTATCAGCCTCGCTTTGTATTTTGTATTCTGTTCCTTGGTCTTGTCTATAGGCATAGTCGACAATTCTTAGCCACTATCAAAGGCATTGAGTTAGCATATCCTAGACTGCTTACTCCCTGTAGGACACACGAGCAGGAATTTTTCTATGGTTTGGTAGACACCAGACATTAAACACTTTTCTCACACATCATAGAGACCGCTCTCATTAGAAGGCGTTTTGGAAATGACGGTAATGTAGTGATTTTTTCTTCACATGTTCCTTGTAGTATAGTTCATTTTTTTATTTGAGGTTTAACGTCCCCGTCAACACTGTAAAGGTCATTTTGGAGACGTTGCCTCCAATTTGTGGGACTTTTACCCGACACTGAGATGAAATGACATCTCAAGCCCTGTCACCCAATGAAACCAATAGGGTTTATTAGCATGGACGGTCCGCCTCGCACCGCGGTTCCTGGACAGGCTTAGATCCTCTAAGCGGTTTACCAGTACTAGTGTGCGGGCCGGATTCACCTCTGCGTGGAAGCATCATGCAGCCAATATATTTCTTCAAGCCCCTACGGGCTGTAGTATAGTTCAATCTTACAATAGTCAAGATATACTACAGAAGTCAAGATACCGCCTATAGTCGACATTCTAGTACAGTAAAATTCCTATATTAAGACCACATTTGGGACTGTTCAAAAGTGGTCTTTAAGACCACTTTTGAATAGTCCCAAATGTGGTCTCTGACCAGAGGACACTGTATACAAGAAAAGAATAGCTGCAACCTACTAAATAAGATTTTAAACCAGAATTAGACTTAAGTTCGGGTGGTCTAAATAGCGGAATTTTACTGTATTTAGATTTACAACCGCTGTATTTAACCGTCTTTCAAAATAATTTTATTATTCTACAGGGGTGTGATATTATACAGTATGGTGATAGGTAAACTGCCATTTACTACCCACTATACCGACCAGTATCGGCGTCAGAAGCTCCAGCAACAAATTGAGAAAGGACTTGTACAATCACATCAAAGAGAAATGTTGATTCTTAGCTCTGGTATGTAACCCCAAAATTGTTTTGTTTGTTTGATTTGAGGTTTAACGTCCCCGTCAACACTGTAAAGGTCATTTTGGGGACGTTGCTTCCAATTTTGTGGGACTTTTACCCGACATCGAGATGAAATGACATCTTTAGCCCTGCCGCCCAATGAAACCAATAGGGTTTGTAAGCATGGATAGGCTGACACGCACCGCTTTTTCCTGGGCAGGCTTAGATCCTCACAGCGGTTTACCACTACTGGTGTGCCGGTTTCAGCTCTGCGTAGAAGCATCATGCAGCCCATATATTTCTTCAAACCCCGATGAGCGGGGGCCCCAAAATTGTATTGTCAACTCCAATTCTTCGCAATGTTGTTTCATATAAAATGTTTGAAACGAGCTTCGATGAGTTTCTAAATTTTATTTGATATGACCACGAGTGTAAGACTCTGCTTATCATATAAAACTTTTAATTCGGATATCATTATCAAAGAAGTTAGGAAGAATTGCAGGTGTCAAAATGGGCGTGATGATGTTGCTGGCCAGTAACAAAGTTATATACGCGTAAGGTCATATGGGCCCGTCAAGCGATTTTGGTACTTATCGCCTATGCGAGCAGCGAAGGTTCAGGCGAGCCTGCGCATCCGCGCAGTCTCGCCAGAACCTTCGCTGCTCGCTCATACAAACAGTGAATCAAGAGGAACCTTCAGACAGAAAGCCATATCCCTGGCCCCTCTGAATGGCTGGGTATGCGCAGTTAAAATTTGTAATGGCGGAATACTCGAAGACACAAATTCGCTTGGCGGGGCTCATATGATTTTATGACATGACGTTATCCACTACATAACCGAAACGTTAAATAATTAACCCTTTTTGTACAAAATGGAATCTTCCACCTGATATATGGCAGGAGTCAATTTCGAAATTTAGGGGTTTCAGGTTGTCATTACGCAAAACACCTATACAAATACATTGCCACCTTTATCGCCAAAAAAATGAAAATTTTATGATGAAAAATTGTAATATTTTTCTAATTTCTGCTCAAAATATAGATTGTGGGTACTCGTTAGAACCGCCTCATCGAGGCGGTTCTAACGAGTAGCCATAATCTAT
Organism: Lucinisca nassula; assembly: GCA_963580285.1. Taxonomy (NCBI): domain Eukaryota; kingdom Metazoa; phylum Mollusca; class Bivalvia; order Lucinida; family Lucinidae; genus Lucinisca; species Lucinisca nassula. The sequence goes on along the minus strand of OY757014.1, from coordinate 106,727,809 downwards.
ATTTTAGAGCAGGCGGTTCTAACGAGTAGCCACAATCTATATTTTAGAGCAGAAATAAGAAAAATAAGGTATACCCCCGGAAACCCCAGTTTTACTATATAAAAGTGGGGTTCAAGGGGGTCAAAATTATATAGGCGTGTTTTTGTGATGGTTTTCTTCGACATTTATTCTAGAAATGGCTTAACTTTTTGCAAACAGTGTAGGCCCTGTTCTGGGCTTGCACTGTTTGCTAAGGTACCTCTTTAGGGGTTAAAATAGAATCCCTCATTGTTGTTCAATGGGGACGGAGAGTTCCCAAACCGATGGTAAAGCGGTCATGTGGGAACCGAGGCTGTTATTCAGGGAACCTGGAGGAAAAGGGGCAAAACCAAAGAACTTAATAAAATCGATAAATTCTGTCACTAAATGTTCTTTTTTATTTTATTAAACGTCGCTTACCCACACTTAGGGTTTTAAACGAAGTTATTGAAGTTTGAACTTCAGAATTGCTGTTTCATCAGCTAAGCCGACGTAAATTGATTATTTGGAACATCATCCCAGCAGGCACATGATGTAATTGTGACGTAACATCAAGGTCGGTACAATGTCATGACGTTTATGCAACGTCACATCTACGTCGGTGCAACTTCATGGACGTTGATTTGACATTGCCGCAATGACGCGTGCTTGCTCGGATGACATCAAAATTCGCGTGTGAACTTTCCCGAATAGCTGCCGATGAGAAAAAGATTTATGTATCGTATGGGTGCCAATGTGGGTCGGCTTTTGCCACTAGCGAGCGAACACAGGAATTAGGCATTGGTAAATGAGAAAGGCTGATCTGACTGATACGTCACAGGCGCACTAGTCGTAAGAAAGATGTTTGTTTAATGCACTTATATGTTATTATACGTATTGTAAAGGTCAAATACCCGAATAACAATCTGTTGTGTTTTCTGATTGTTGTGAACTGCTGAAGAATGTGGTCATGGCTCGTTTCATAAATTTCATATGGAATGACCCTCTATTTATTGTATTTTCAGATCGTTGTGAACTGCTGAAGAATGCGTTCATGGCTCGTTTCATAAATTTCATGTGGAATGACCCTCTATTTATTGTATTTTCAGATTGTTGTGAACTGCTGAAGAAAGTGCTCGAACCTTCCTTAGAATTACGTCTTCCATTAGCAGAAATGCAGACTCACCCCTGGGTAACACAACATAGCAAGATACCCTTCCACACATTTCAGCATCTGCCCAAAGACAAAAGCATCAAATCTCTTGTAAGTATTGTTGGAGTTTGTCTGCAAGAATGTGGCTGCGAAATAATTTATCATTATATGTACTGTTGGTGCCGGTCTTGCCACATAGCGCATGGAAATGTAACCCTTCATACAGAGTTGATGCTTGCTTGCTGCGTAAATAGTGGATCTTACATGAGTGCTCATGCATTATTGAAAGTATTAAACGAGTTGAGGAAAAGGGATAAAATGCGAGGCTTTGCCTTCCATTTTTTTGCCTTTTCCTCAACGAATTTAATAAATCCATAAATACATGAGCACGAATTCAAGATTCCATTTATCATATGACCTTAAAAACGCATTTTATTCATGCTTTGTTTAAACGCGACGTCGTCAAGGACGTCTTACATATAACGTTACGGGGCGTATCTAACTAATTTGCATATTTAATCCACGAGTGTATTTCGGAATTTATTGCATGGCGTTATTACATTCTCAGACGCGATGTCATATGATGAAATGAAATAAGCCACTGCACGGTAAAACCTGCAATAATACCTGGGTAACCAACAAAGACTCATGTCAGCAGGTACATCAACCAAGACTGGCTAGCTCCATCGCTAGTTGTTCTTTGGTAGCCTAAATGTTAACGAAGGCTCACACGAATTGTGAAAACTCTGATAAGGTTGCGCGCATGCGCCGGCTGATCTGAGTCTTCACTGGTCGGACAGGTCTTATTGTAGATTTTTTTCGTGCTCCGGCTCAAATCACAACAATATTTGTATCTTACCTTCAAGAAATACCCTAGTGGTAGAAGTAGATAAAGTTGTTCTGATATGGCATACGACTGACAAGATACATCAGGTTTTCAAAATTATTTGCATTAAACAGAGGATTCCTTAACACATTTGTCTCTTAAATTCCTCTTTTCTTTTGAAAATGATCGTCTTTATTTCATTGTCAATTTCAAAATTTAAATCTTCTATTTCTTGTATTTTATGTTTACCAAGGAAAACAGACTATCTCTAGGAAAATGCGATTTATCAATATCAGATAATAAATGCTAAAACTCTAAGGTCATTAAAAATCTTAGAATTCACATAGATACAAAATTTGGCTCTGGGCTCAATATAAAAGAGGTCTGCGAAAAATGTCTTGTTTTTTACACAAATATTCTGAGACCTGAGGTGACAGTTTGGGTATGTTTGCAGTTAGTTTTCTATTTAACGGCTTTATAGACATACACTTTGGATGGAATTTTAAGTTTGAAACAGAAATAAGTTCTTAACGCTTAAGTTACGCTTAAGTTTCAACGTTCATGCACAGGGGCGAGGAGAGGGAGGTTGTGTCGCTGGGAAAATGCTGTGCTTCTGAAGAGCATAAGGTCATGTCAGAAACTGTGTGAAGTTTTCACCTTTCTTCTTGACAATGTTTATTAAAGATTTGCTACTTACGTATTTAGACAAATTGTGAGAATGCCGATGGGATAGGTACGAATTACGCACGCCTTGTGGCTAAATTTATTCTCGTTGTGTTATGAAAGAGACTTCATGATGTCCATTTCTGTTGAAAAGCAATCAAAAGTTATCGAGGCATTTAGTTCGGCGTCTAGATACTTGGATGATTTATTATATATTGACAAAAACCGACTTCGATGCTTTGATCAGTCAAATTTATCCTTCAGACCTTCAATTAAATAAAGCAAATTCTTCTGATACCGAAGCCCCGTTTTTGGATTTACATTTATCTATTTTAGATGGGTATGTTTCATGGAAAATTTATGATAAACACGACGATTTTGATATTGTAAATATTTCTTTCTTTGACGGTGATGTTCCTCGTGAAGAATCCTACTGTGTTTGTATATCGCAATCAATTCGATTTGCAAGAGTGACTAGCCATGTAACCGACTTGAACACTCAAAAGTTAATAATATATAAATTATAATTCAATAATAAATTATTAACTGCTAAACTACTTAATCGGGGTTATCGGTATAATAAACTTCGTAAAAGCTTCTCCAACTTTTACAGACGTCATTTCGCATTGGTTTCAAAATTCAATGCTGGACTTAAATCTCTTCTGCAACAAGGGCTATCGGAACTTGAATATTATTGTGACTTAATATATAAATCAGAAAAATATATGCCTGCAAACATCATGCTTCGATATAAAAAGATTGGGTACAGCATATATGTTATACGACAGCCCGAATATATTGTAGTTAACCTAAGATCGGTTGAAAACTTTGCTTCCCTCTGTAATTGCACGCCAGCGGGTTCAGCCTAAAGACGTACTTTTTTTAGTAATGTCGGTTTATAGTGCATGATACTCTATCTCTAGTCGGGTCCACCTGTTTTCCTTATGCTCCGGCATTCAGTTATTTCGTGCTGTTGAGTCCTCATATCTGTGTTCGTTTGAGTTTTATGTTCTCGGAGATATTCGGACTGAACAAATTATTTATCTTAACTACATCAGAACCGATGTCGATGGTTGTGGCCACATAAAATCGATTTAAGCAGTCCCACACACATTCAGACAGACAACCCCAGTGAAACGTTTTACAGACCTTTTCAAGGCGGTTCTTTTGTTAATGTTATGTTATTTTGGATAGCCGTTGGAAACTAGTTGTCCTTTTGATTTTCCGATTGTTAAGTTTCCATTATAGTGAAGTTTTTGCATTTGTGCTTCTTTCCCTTTGGTTTTTTTCGGATGGGAGGTGTGAGGTAATCGTATCGATTCCTGATCATTGCATTCGCTTCTATTTTCATTGTCGGGCAAGGACCTGTTGTGCTTGCCGCAGGTGCGGATTGGAGGCTGATTATTTTTTGTTGTTGTTGTTTTTAGTTATTTCTTCTACCCTGTCCCATCCTTTCTTTTTCTCATTCCCTAATTCCCCATCTCTTGGGAGACGGCTTGAAATGCAGGTTGATCCACCGGCTGTTGTCAGTTACTACCAGTGGCATGATCTCACTAGAACTGGTAAACGGCTTAGAGGAAGCCTGTCTAGGAGCAATGAAGGTAACTGATCGGTCCGATATGACCTTAGCTGTCGACTGGGCCGTAAAACAACAAAACAAAAACAAATAATGCACACTAGTTTTTTCAGCTTTCAGAGGGTCACATAGTCCGAAACTACATGTAGCTAGCCTGGCCAAGTACAACAAAACTTATGCAAACCAGTTTTAATGTTTGTACTGTAATCCTTGCCTCCAAAAGATAGCCTTTATATACAACATATTTCTTTAAACTACACCCTGTGCCATTGCCAGTCAAACAATTATTTATGTTTTGGATCATGATTTAAATTCTGAAAGTATGATCTGGTAATTAAACAACACATTTGTAATTAAGTGTATTTCAAATTTCGTGCTGTTTCATTTCAGACATTCTTAGTGATACTGGTCCTTTGTTTTTCCTCCAACATGTGACATTCGCAATTTACTAGACAGAAAATAAGTTTATACGTTTGACGAAAATGAAGTGCAGTCAGAATGAACATGCATTTAGACTCAATCTCTTATTTACTCGTTTTGATACGTCGCTTCTTGTAAAGAGATCAATCCGTGAACGGAAAGAATAAGTTTAACATTGATTAGCATTTTGATACTGGTATTCACCACAATGAGTGAACACTCAAATGTTTCACTTTAAATTCGTCTCAGCAAAAGTTAATTACAAGAACGTAAATACGAATACACTTGTAAAACTAGCAATGCTCTTATACATAGCATCCATATTTTCTGCCGGTTAGAAATCTGCCGGTAACATTCGCTAGAATAAAATTGATCGAATGCTTCTTTGAACCAAATTCATGTCGTTCGTATGAATTTGTGACTACATGTCAGGTACAATTGATTCTGCATCACACTTAATAATCATGATTTTGTTTAATAGTCAGTAATAAGGACTTGATGGTAAATACTAGTAGTCAAACTTACTGGCAGATACTAGCATGAAGCCAAACCTCAAAATTGCATTCTGTGTTCATTGCACCTTCCATGTTTAATCGCACTTCTGTTTCAATGACAGTGCGTTTGAATATTTCTGAACGCTCATACTTGCGAAACATATTTAAGCAATGATTCGAAATTCTCAGATGATATGATTTAGCAAAAGGTTCGATTATCTGTATCTGTATTCCGTATAGACTAGCAGGGCAGTAGGTTAAATTTGTTTAAGGTTAGTATATATTTTAATTGATCTGACTGAAATGAGATATTTTCCGGGATAACACCAACGGAGAAAACAAAAGAATTGGGAATATACAGTACAAAACACACTGTCACAAAATGAATAAACGTTTATCAACTGCAATGAAATACCGCGTGGGAATGGTCAACAGCTACATAATACGGTAATTTTAATGCATTTGCGTTTATAGCTCGACATTTGATTGGATAATGTCAAAACTTCGCGGCAGTATATGCAACGACATAATGCCGGAAACCCGACGTCATCACGTAACGTCGCTTTTCATGGGTTGGCATTTATTTTATGCAGCTAACCCCGCTCGGCGTTTTGTTCAAATAGGACGATTTTTTAACACGACAAGTTATACAGTGCATTTGTTTGGATATTAATGTAGTGAAAATTGTAGTTTGGGAAGGGTGTGTAAATCGTCGGTTTTACGGTCGCAAATTTCGTTTTCCGACCGTGAAACCGCCGATTAAGTATCCCCAAATGACAATTTGGAATATAGTTATCACCATAGAGTACTTGCGATTGCTGTTTATTTGTCCGTGCCTTTTCCTGGTTTATCTTTTCTTCTGTTTGACTTAAATATGTATTCCTACATCCCCTTGTCTCTTTGTAATTTATTCATCAATGACTTACAAGGCATGTCTGCTGCAGGCAGATGGGCTTATCCAATAGTGGTTCATCAGTGGTGCATTAGAAACGTCTATGGCAGGCACATATAGAGGATCTAGATATATTTTGTGTCTAGAGCTAGGCATGGAGGACCCTTTCATTGCGACCTCCACTGCTTCGCCAAACACCGTGCGGTTTAAGTTCCATGCGCTATTTTATTGCAGTTCTTCTTCGTTCGCTTTTCAAACTGAAAAAGTAGGATTCGTTCATGTTATTTCGTTTTGCCCTCAAAACATTTCTCTTCAATCCCGTGACCCTGAAAGTCTTATTATGGTGCATTGTTCCGTAGCTGAGGCCGTTCCTTTTTATTTATGGTACTCTACTGCTTGGCTCCAAACGCAATAGGGTGAAACCTTAGATTCAAGTTGTATATCATATATGAACACGTGGTTGCTTATAAAGTACGCGCAAATAATGATGCGCATTGTAATGTATATCTGTGAGCTCTCAAGCGAGAATGTTATGCATAGGAAGTCTATTTATCATATGTTGCATTTTACTGCTTAACAACATATTGCTATTAAACATGTAATTGCACGGACTCTGTCTGCTCATCTCAGCTGTAAATTGAAGATGATATGATGTGTATTTTTTTTACATAGAGTTATACACGAATTATTATTTCATGTTCTAAATCTACAGGATTTAGACTTAGAAACAGACACAGAAGAGGTAAAAGGGGCAATTTTATCAATTTTTAAGTCTTATATAATGTCTTGACTGTCCCTATCCTCCTTTCGTTTTATCTCTAGAATAAAGGTGGATTTTGATTTTGAACCTTAATCATGACAAAATAATATATTTTGGGCTTTCCCTCTGTTTTGTCTTCCGATGCAATGCTTTAGAAAAAGAAACACTTGCAATGAGTTGATATTATTATTTCATTTCGGCTTTACTTATTGAAATAAAGCAAAAGAATTGATGCACGTTTATGTATTTTTTCCTATTCTCTGACTTTTCAGCTAGCTTTGATATAACTCTTGTCAAAACTTAACTTTTCAAAATCGGAATCCACTTTTAATTTATCTGAATTAGAGATATTTTGACAAATAGACATTAGCATGTATTAGAATCGAAATAAGGAGGCTGTAGTTGATGTTAAAATAATTTTGTTGTAAATATTTCTAACGTAATCTATCACTTTACTAACAAAAATGATGCGAACATGTACCTAATTATTGGGAAGTTATCATCGTTCAATCATGTTCTTCCTTTTTGTCATTTTATCAGCATTCGAATATGATATGAATTAAGTTCTTTCGGTCAAACGTGTCGTGTTCGCGTATTGGATACTATTCAAGGAATATTGATCCGCAGATTTGCATCAACATTATTTGTTATTGTAAAAGACTTGTAAAGTTTAAGTCGGTTCCGAGGGCACTGTCGGATACGCGTCCGGCTTCTCATCTAGAGGTCGAGTGATCGATCTGGTCTGACAACATTCCTTCATGGAGAATGCACCTCTTTTCTACGGTTCTCAAAGCTGTCTCAAGTCGGTCAGTTGCCAGACTCTGTGGAAAGAGTGTGCACTGTTTCCTGTCTAGGAGAAGGGTTGGGTAGGTTTGCCGGCCAGCTAGGTATGACCTACAACAGTGTTGACTGTACCGAAAAACTTCGACACAGAAAATGCTCAGTTTCAACAAACTTGTGATACGGAACAAATGCACATACTTACTTTTGTAACAAAAGTACAAGCATGTACACCATAACATTGAACGAATTAGCATTCCCCTTTTTGTAACGAAATATAAATATTTATAGCATAAAACTAAACAAGTTCGAAATTTAAGCTTCATTGGACTAGTTTTGTTTCAATTTCTAAGTCCATTATGCACTTGTTACGCATTTAACAGAATCTCTTCGTATGTGGCTATATGATGGACGGTTGCATACTTCTGTTACAAACAGCAGGAGAAAAGGGCCTAAAGTCCTGTTCGTACGATTCTGTTTCTTCATACTTCAGTCAATTTTTTTTTATTTATTTTAATACTTACACAATGTTTATGAGTATCGTTTATCTCTTGATTTGCACACACCTTTCTGCTAACGAACAGACAGAATCAAACCGAGTTCGCCGTTTTATCACATTTTTGTGTTTCTTTACTTCAAATGCTCTGCCTTGTCCGAATCTTGTTTATGTACTTTCAAATCCGTGAAAATATATCATATAACTGGTGATCTAAACTTCCTTTTCCGCCTCTCTGTTTATATTTTCGTTGATGCATTTAATTCAGAGTTGTGATAAACGGAATACGCAGTCCTTCATATGGACACAATTTCACAGTTGTTGTGTCTTATCATGGAATGGTGCAATTCGGTCTAACTACATTTATTGCATGTAAATTTTCGAACTATTTATATGCACGTGACAGACTATGTATATTTATGTACCATTTTATGTGTTTTAATTTTTAACATGCTTTGATTTGGATCAGTGCACATATGACATATGACTTGAATCAATGTTTCTTTTCTGGCACTTTTTAATGTTTTCTATGCACGGTTCGATGGGCTGCGCCAAATTTTCCTGCTTCCGATTAATTTTATGTTCAGTCAACAGTAACAAATATGGCGTAACGGGCCTATGATAAAAATATTTGCATACAATGTTTTGGACGAATGTCAGTTGTCACCACATTGTGGCTTCAAGCGTGTAACGAAATGTCAAAGTATGTACATTTGGAATAATACGTTCTTATCATGTAAATAAAGATAGAATGACTCAGAAGCTGTATTTTCCTACTTAAATGCTGATAGTTACAAAACAATGTTACCTTATTTTGTCAATAAAATGATTGAGTTGATGTGTTTTATCGAGCATATACAGTCAAATTCCTTTATTATGACCGCACTGTTCAAAAGTTGCTCACACTTTTAAGCAAAAGTACCAGAGAAATAGATATCGTACTTACTAGAACAGTTAAAAATTTTACCACTAACGAGCTCGTTCAGCTCACGAGGTTTTTAATACCTGGACCCAAATAGCCACGTAGTTTGTGAATTGAATGAATATATTATATCAAGTAATTTGATTGATGGATAGCTAGAAATTGGTCTGGCTTTATTACATTATTCAGCAGGATAAGTGTCAAATAGGGTGTTTAAACAAGACTTAGTCTGCATTTCAGCTGGTCTTCATAGCGGAATTTCATTGTGTTTTGTACAATTGCATTGTTTGTTTGTTTGACTTGAGGTTTATCGTCCACATTAGCAATATTCAGGTCATTTTGGAGACGTTGCTTCTAATTGTGTAGGACTTTTACCCGTGATTGAGATGAAATGACATCTCAAGCCTTACCGCCAAGTAAAACCAATATGATTTATATGTGTTGAACGATCCGACTCGCACCACTTTGCCTTGACAGGCTTATACCTTCTTTGCGGTTTTCCAGTACTCATGAGCGGTCGGTTTTAGCTCTGCATGGAAGCATCATGCAGACCAATCTATTTCTCCAAGCCCCGATGAACGGGGGTCAGCAATTTTATTGTATAATTTCATTATACATGTACATAAACTCACCTTTAAAGCTTTTGTCTTACATTCATTTTGATACCCTGTACTGTAGGTGATAGAAGAATTAGCGGCTTTACTACAAACTCCCAAAGACAAGATAGAAAATGTTGTTCATGAAAGCAAATGTGATGATCTCTCTGCGATGTTTAATATGCTGTTAGACTGCAAAAGATTAGACAAAGGTAAGATATAGAATGTCATTTCAAATGATACGTCTATTAGTTGAAATGTTTAATATAAGCTATTTAAAAGGACCACGAATGTAAGATTCTATCAGTCATATAGTCTCACAGTGGAATGTTACGTGCTGCTTACAACGTGTCATTAAATATGACTTTACGAAACTAGCTAGTCTGGCCCAGAAAACATGTACACTCAATATTTTTCAGTTATGTGGTGTATTCCCTGCTTCCAAAGGATAACGCTTTTATAGAACATATTTACGGACGAAATACCGTTACGTTGAGTCGAATTATTCAAATGTAATGCACTTTTGATAGTTTAATAGTCGTAACCGTAACGAAAGCTTCGACAGCCTATGCTAAAAGACTCGACATTGACATTTTAAATGAATATAAGAATCTTGGAATTTTTTTCAGTAAAGTGGCGTATTTGTGTCGGCAAAGAAACATGTATCAGAGATGTATTTGCACTATTGAAAAGAAACAGACTATCACTTCCATATGATATTCAGATTGACCTATTCGAAAAAACAATTATACCGATATTGCTCTATGGATGCGAAATCTGGGCATTGGAAACAACGATATTTTAGAAAGAGTTCAGCACAACTTTTTAAACAAATATTTGGACTTTAAATGTCAACGCCTTCATATATGCTATATGGAGAACTTGGCATCATGCCACTCGAAGTTGTTATTCAAACACGTATAATTTCATTCTGGTCCAAACTAATTACAATTATCAAAACTTTAAACTATCACCAATGATTTATCATATAATATGTTCCCTGTCAACCGAGCAAAGAGCCAAAATTCAGTGGATTGAATACATGATGAAATTTACGTGTACACTGGAGTTCTCCGGCATATGGTGCAGTCAAAATTTTATAAGCAACAAATGCCAAACTTGAAAATAAGAGACACGTTCATACAAAAATGGAGCGGGAATCTAAATATGGCTTCAAGAAGAAATTTTCTACAACACTTTTAAAACAGATTTTAAACAAAGTGATGTTTTAAAACTGTTACCAAATACATTTTGCAAAACATTTTTGCATGAACTATCGGTGGAGACTGGTAGATGGAAAAGTATTGTTTATGTCATCTTTGTCTTTCAAATGCCGGCGACGAATGTCACTATCTGTTAATATGTAGCCATCTTAGTAGCCAAAGAAGAAAATATCTAAAACAATACTTTATAATAGACCCAACATTTATATATTAGAACAATTTTTATATACAAATAATACCAGGGACTTAAGAAACTTGTGTTGTACCATCGTTCACATTGTAAAAATAGTAAAGTGATGATTTTCTTTTGAATAGTAGCAAATATTGATTTCTATCAATCGCAGGACGACTTTGATCACTGAGAGGGTAGTGTTGGTGTGTTTGATTTGAGGTTTAACTTCCCCGTCAACACTGTAAAGGTCATTTTGGAGACGTTGCTTCCAATTTTGTGTGACGTTTACCCAATATTGAGATGAAATGGCATCCCTGCCGCCCAATGAAACCGATAGGGTTTATAAGCATGGACGGGCCGACTGAGAGGGTAGTGTTTATCTTGTCTGAGTCACGTGATCTGGATCTTATAAGTAGGATTATATATCGATATTCTTTCTGCCTAACCTCACTGCTATCATAACATAGCTTGTGTATGGTGTATATTATGCATTTTGTCTGAGAGAGAGAGAGAGAGAGAGAGAGAGAGAGAGAGAGAGAGAGAGAGAGAGGTCTGCGATACACTCTTGCAAATGCAAGGGTGAGTTATGAGACGTGAATGCATAGTAAACAACTCTGCTTCTTGTCCCTTCAATTCTTACTCTTGCAATTCGTTTGGAGTTCGACAGGAAGAAAGGAGTTTTAGTATTATTTAGATGTTTATATATTACTAACCTAGCATAATTGCACACATAACACCACAGCACTTAAAATTGCAATGCATCGCCTTAACGCTGCATGTTAAAGTTGCTACACATCAGTTTAAAGTCAAACGGCACAATATGATACTGATACAACCCCCCCCCCAACCCACCCCACACGCACACAATTGCGAAGCCGATCTCCCAAAATCATTTTTCACTGTTACTGACAATATTATGCCGCCATTATCTTTTTGTATATATTTTGTTTACTCTCTTGATGTTTGTATTTTGTTAAACAGAGAACTTGAACAAATTTGAAAAATAAATGTGTCCACTATCAAGCTTTCTGGGCCAGCCTTGCTAGTTTCGGCAAATAAAGCCTCACCAATGACCATTCAACGTTAACGTTTAAGACTGGTCACCTAATAAATATGCATTATATCTTTATTATTTACAAAAACGGCAGCTGAAATCGCTTATACTTATATTATTGAGGTAGCGCTCGACAAAACTTAGATCGTCACGTGAACAAGTCCGTGAAATTAACACTCCCCTAAACTCCTCCTTCTATATACAAAACTAGGGTTTACGGGGGTATATATTTTTTTCTTATTTCTGCTCCAAGACATAGGCTGTGGGTACACCCACAACCTCTGTTTTGAGTGGAAATAAGAAAAAAATCACAAATTTTCTTTGCAAAACAAATGACTCTTCTGGTGATATGATAGACGCCATTTAAGCACACGTGTGTCAATTTAAAATAATGTTACGACCTGTGGGACTAGCAAAGACTTGGATCAGCCTGCATATACACAATATTTGACAAAAGTTTTGGTTTATCCCTTTGGATAGGCTGGAGGCTGTAGATATCTCGTGCAGTCAACGAAGAATGTTATCAGATTGCGCGGATGACGTTCGTCTTTACCGTCAGGTCTTATCGCTGATCTCATGGTGCACTGGCTGAAAAACAAAACACCATGGTTCAGTTGTCCAAAAGTATGATGGCGTTCGTTAACATATCGTTAAAATTTGATCATTTTATATGGCAAATATGCAAATACTTTTTGTTGAAAATATGAGTATCTTTTGCATTTGCAAGAGCTTATCATGTTTTTCAGCAAAAGTAAAATATTACTGGATACTGTGCTTGCCAGAACAGTTAACAATTGAACATTAGCAGAATCGTTGTTAAGCAAACTATGCCTTGAACAACTGGGCCCAGAAAGTCCAGAAAATTCCTATATCAATACCACTCATGGGACTGTTCAAAATTGGTCTTAAAGACCCATTTTGAACAGTTCCAAAGGCGTTATCTTTTAAGGAGACATCGGGTGTGAAAAACAGAAAGAAAGAATAACCGAAACCTTCACAATAAGGTTTAAAAAGCCGATTTAGTCATAACTTTAGGTGGTCTAAATAGCGGAATGGTACTGTAGTTGATATCTGGACATAGGTTATTTACATGTAGATATAACCACAGCTGCTTAACAGTTACTACCAGTGTATCATCATAGTGCTTTGCCGGAGGTTATACAACTTTTTTCGTACTCATTTCACTTGAGCGTGAAATTTGTCCAGCCCATACATTTTAAAAAGCCAACGATTGTTGTTGGCATTTTAAAATTTATGAGCAGGACAGATAACATTCTGTGCTGATCTGAGCAGAAAAAAATTCATCTTTTGCCTGTGCCTTAATATTTATGAGCATTATAAATTTCAACCTAAGCTGATGTGAGCATGAAAACCTTTTTGAAAACCTCTTGGATCATTGAATATCATTTTCGCATCCCTATGAATGACGATCTGTCAGTGCATACGTTAGAGGACGTATGCACAGTAGCCTTTCTGTTTTGATGGCTAGGTGACTGTCACTGATTTGTAGATAATCCAGATAACTGTTATTAATAGAAAATAGCCACTCTATTCTTGTCGCTGTAGGGTAAAAGTGTTGAGAAAGAGGATTTTCTATATTATTGTGTTGTGTTTGACAAAGAGTGTAGACCCTGACGGTCCCGCAGAATTCGTTTGCTTACAGTACAGGATTTTAAGGGTTGAACGAAACAGTCTAAGCGCCAATTCAGGAGCATTGTACCAACCATACACTATCGGCCACCAGTGCTGTCAGTGCGTTAATTATGAAACGAATTAAGATATCTGTCTTAATTCTGCTCCAAACATGTAATTTTGGTGCTCGATTTGAGCCTCCTCGACGAAGAATAGTACTAAAAGTTTGAAAGCTGATTGAATGAAAGGACAAAATAATTGATAAACTGGGTTGCACAACAATATTTATGTTTTCTTTGTTCCTTTTCGCCCAGGTATGTTCGATACAGATTTCACATTAAAGCAGGAAGAAAAGACAAAACATCACAGACGACGTCACCACCATCGTCATAAAGACAAACACGACGAGGAAAAGTCAAAACAAGGTATGCCTTTTGCATCCAATCATACAGATATACAAACATCACACAAAACCATAAACTATGTTCGGAATCAGGAATCAGTAGTTTAATCACAAAAGATAAAAATCTAAAAGGTTGCCTTTGAAAACAAAGAACACATAAAAGAACGAAAATCGGAGACTATGTTTTATTGAGTCTCTTCATACACAGCAATATAGTTTGCAAGGCTGCATACGCCTCCTAACACCGGCTTAAACGATATTCGATTTTCAAAGTAACCAGAATGGGCTCAATGGTCCCAAAGGAAAAGAAAATAGTATCTCCACTATGATAAAGCACGGTCAATACAGAAGTTTAAAGCCGACTCATATCATCCTACGACATAGATGCAAGTGTTATATAGCTATAAAATGCAATAGGGTAGTGTTTGTCAATAGTATTTTAGGAAGCTTAAGTCCGGTTGATATAAAGGTGAAATTCACCTAACTCTGGCCTATTGTATCGATTCCTGATCATTGCCTCCACTTCTATTATATTTTTTCTGCGTTCGGTTTTATGAAACGTTCTTTTCTACTCATTACTCTACAGATTAACACTAAAAGCACTAAATTAATCATACCTGAAACACATATAAACTATATGTCTAATACAACATGTACACACTATAGCTCCATTATCAAACAAATTGAAATATAATTTGCATGGAGCCATTGAACTCTAAATGGCATGTGTGCCAGGTTATACATTAGAATAAGCATATCAGGTGCAAACGTTATCAGCAGAATAAAGGACTTATTAACTGGATAAGGCAAAAGTAATAGGAAACAAAAATAAAACAGAATATTTGACTCTATAGCTGGACAGCCACTTCTAGAAAATAAACGACGGAGCATAAGAGAAAACAACGAACTAAAGATGTGTTTCATATTGTTTTATTCTCTCAAACAAATTAAACCCGACCTATGATAAACGCGTATAACATGTAATACAGTCATCTAGTACAGATGTGTACCGTTGATGCTAAAATACATTATTTTATTTTTCATAATTATAGCCCCGCTTGAAAAGTGGGGCTATATTGGATTTGCCCTGTCATTCCGTAATTCTGTAATTCCGTAATTCTGTAATTCTGTAATTCCGTAATTCCGTTATTCCGTTATTTTTTCGTCACAGTTTTCCCCGAAACTAAGAGAGCTAGAAAACTAAAACTTTGTATACACGTGGACAATGGGTGCCTCCACGGACCTTACCGAAATTATGACCAAGGGCCCATAACTCTTGGAGTTATCTCCCCTGATAGGTTTTTTTATATGAAATTGTTTGGTCACAGTTTTCTCAGGAACGAAAGAAGCTAGAAAGCTCAAACTTTGCATAAATGTGGACAATGGGTGGATATAGGGAGCTTACCAAAATAATGGCCAAGGGCCCATAACTGTTGGAGTTATCTCTCCTGATAGGTTTTTTAAATAAATGAAAATATAGGTTTTTTTTAAATGAAAATGTTTGGTCACAGTTTTCTCAGGAACTAAAGAAGCTAGAAACCTCAAACTTTGCATAAATGTGGACAATGGGTGGATATAGGGAGCTAACCAAAATAATGGCCGAGGGCCCATTACTTTTGGAGTTATCTCCCCTGATAGTATAGTTTTTTTTAATAAATGAAAAGGTTTGGTGACAGTTTTCTCAGGAACTAAGAAAGCTAGAATACTGAAACTTTGTATGAACATGAAAAGTGGGTGGATGTATGGCCCTTACCAAAATAATGGCCAAAGGCCCATCAGGTACTAAGAAAGCTAGAAAGCTGAAACTTTGTATAAACATGAACATTAGGTGGATGTAAGTAAATAATGGCCAACAACATTACTCTTGGGGTTATCTCCCCAGCAAAGAAAAAAAAATATTAAAGTTTTCTCTGGAACTAAGAAAGCTCCCCTGATAGGTTAAAAGCTTTTAGAGTCAATGTGTCTTACTCCTCTGATAGCGCTATAGCGGGGCTATAGTCAGATCCTCTGACAGCTCTAGTTAAATATTAAGAACACGAAACTCCATATTTATCAACTAAAACTTGTTTTGAACGCGATGCGTGCATAACATCGCGTGTAATACTGAATGTCAATAAAATAAAAATCAAAAATGAGTTCCTTTAAGAGCAATGAAAACATTCATAAGAAAGAAAATGGGTCATACTACGTAGTTTCGGCTAATAAAGCCTCATCAGTGACCCTGTAATGATCCGGCAAAGAAAGCCAGAGGAAACATACTGTAATTTTGCGAATTTCGAATAGGCAGTCGATTCAAAGACTGATATAAATCCAAATGGGGTCCAAATAATTAAAAGCCTGTCTAGAATATGAGTCTAAACCAATAATTTATTTCTGATTTCTCAGAATATTCACGCTGATCTCAAAGGACCAAAAGTAAAATATAAACTGCACTATGGTTGCTATCATATAGTCATATAGTCATATCCTTCAATGTCCGCATCTGAACATTTCTTAAGAAAAAGACGCAAAAATGTCACTATTTGTTCTGTATCATGATCGGATAAGGTACGAATGCCGAGTGTATAGATACTATTTTATGTCAATTTAGTTTATTAATCTATTTCAATTCAGTTTATGATATATCAATAATCAAATTCCTTCTGACATACGTGCGATATACAGTGAAACTTCGGTAACTCGAGCACTGTTTACTCGTTTACCACGGCTTAATCACATTTGTTCTGAAGGCCCTAGAGAATTCTTCCCATAGCTCTAGATATCCATATATTTAGGAGGGGTTTATTCTGAACAGTGAGGCGATTCTAATGAGTACACATATCACTTATTTATTTAACGGGAATCGAAAATAAATTTTAATTCATTCCCATAATGCCTCATGGCCTGGCACCATGATAAACCAGCAGTAGTCCGAACTACCCCATATCTCGAACAAATGTTCATGGTCCAAAAGGTATTCGTGTTATTGATGTTCCACTGTATGTCTATTTGCTATACATCTTATTTCCTATTAGATTATACGGATGTCTCATTAGGCATAAAATACTAACCCTAGTGCATGTCAAAATATGCTGATTGCAGGTTATACTTTATTTTCAGAAAATTAAGTGAAGAATAATTGTGTTATCTGAACGTAGTTCATTTGAATTCTTAATGTCAATGTAATATTGAATATGAATGTACAAGTATGAAGCATTTTCTCACTGACAGTCATGTTTATTTCATGTACAAATTTAATACCAACATTGTGTGAAGAAATTTTCAAGTCCGTGTAATTAATGCTTTTGCAAGACCCACTTTATATATGGAGAAAGGGAGTTTACAAAGTTATACACAACGTTTCTCGTTTATGCTCTGAAACAAAAATATTAGGTTTTTGTTAGAGCCGCCTCCTTTAGGCAGTTCTAATGAGATCCAGCAATCCATTATTGAAGCAAACATGAGAATATATTTAGAACATTTCATCAGGAGGTGTCCTTTTCTACAGCCATGAAATAATGTCTTACTTTACAAGGATGTATTATCCCGGTGGACAAATTTTTCAGAAATCTTATTTTTGGAGTTTTTGCGCATTGTCACAACTTTTCTTTTCTGTCTGTTTTTATGCAGCATTTTTTGCATCAGCAACTACAAAAAGCATTTATGGTAACGATAAAAAGAAAAATCCTTACGGTTCCAGCCCCAATACTCCTGATATCTTCAACATCCCATTTTGTTATTGGGAAGAAATTATACGAGGTAACATGGTTCTGTCGATGGCCGTGCATGGTTTTTCCTTCCTTATCTCTGAAGAAACTCATCTAGAAGCATTGTGTTGAAGTTTCACTTTTAAATATGCCAAATACATAAATGTCTACACGTGCATTTTCAACCACAGGCTATTATAAACGCTAGAAGTAGCTAAAACAGAAAGCATTCCTGAGAAAAACGGCAACCTGTTCGAAAAATGCATTTGGCAAATATTTAAATAACAAATTATTATTAAATCTAAACTTAACGCTATCAACGTTTTCGGGGGGTCATTTCACTTTTCATATTATAAAAAAAACGAACATCTTTCTTATTTTTGAAACAAGTGTCTTTGCAGAATCTTGTTTGTAGTATTTTTCTGTCAGTTTCTATTTGAGAGGCCATGGAAAGGTTCCAATATGGTACTTTAATCATAAGACGTCACGTATGAGAATGCAATGCAGATAAAAAAAAAGAAAACAGGAATTTTCATAAGAAGTACTGAAAATGAGACACAATGGCTGTCTTGGAAACAAACAACACACAATAATATCTGGACCTAATAGGCTGGTTCCGGTCAATTAGACATCATCAGTGGCCCTCATATGGGTTCACGTTATGCTTTCTTCTGTTACAGGAGATAAAGCTATGATTGACTTAAAATGAGATAGACAGTTGGCCTATCGTATAAAAGAGAAATATACTGACAGAATTTAATTCTGCACCCTCCCCACCCTGCAAGTGGAATTCGTTCCACTGACTGTTCTAAGGCGGTTCTCCTGTCGCAGTTTATTTTTGTCATGGTTTGTCTTTGAGTGTGTGTATCGCTTGTACTTTTTTGTTTTGGATTTTGTGGGGAAAGTAACTCTCCTTTAGGCTTTCCGCTGTTGATGTTTCCATTAGGGTCTAGTTATTTCATGTTTGTTTCTTTCCCTTGGAGCTGTGGGTTAATTGTATCGATTCCTGATCATTGCCTTCGGTTCTGTTTTTATACCAAAATTTTAGTAATGCAGCAGCAACCGTATTTGAACTTTTTCATACCCCTGATATAGTAACTGAATACATTAAGTAAGTTAATTTGGAAACTTCAATACTGTTCATGTGATAGATTCTGATGTCACTTCCATCAACCTACACTGTCACGTGATGCACCATGCTCAAGCTATGGAGTTTCTGGGTAATGAGCGATTTTAAGTCGCCCAGATCGTGCCATAGCTTTTGCTTTCTTGCATCCTGTTTGTGTAATTATACACGTGTTTTGTAAAATGTGAAGTAAAGCTATAGTTTAGTACCAAAGTTTGTCCCTATTTAAAATACGTAGAATCTAAGAGCTTTTATGTTTAAAAGTGGAATATGTGATGTCATTTGCTGGTTTTGGCATCCTATGTTACTCTCGTTTATCAAAACGATGTCATGAGAGCTCTTAGATTGAATCCTTCCCATCACAATTGGATTAGACACAGACACAGGCACTTCAGAGTTCTAAGATTATCATAAGTAATTAGGGAATTTCAACCCTGTGTTGATATTACCTTTATTTCTCGTGTTCCTACGGTTGCTTTGCTTAGGTTAGTGTTAAAAATTTTCTCATTTACTGATTTACAGAAAATAGACGAAGAAATTTTAATGATTTCAAAATTTATTTGAATTTATCATATGACGTCGGGTCTGAGAGTGTAATAACGCCATGTAATAATTTCGATAATCCACTTGTGGATTAAATATGCAACTTAGCTAGATACGTCCCGTAACGTTACATGTACGACGTCCTTAACGACGTCGCGTTTACTAATGGTGGAATATTGTTATTTTTGTAAACAATCGAATATATAATGCGTTTTAAATGTCATATGATAAATAGAATCTTGCATTCGTGCTCATGTATTATTGAATTTATTAAACTCGTTGAGAAAAAGGGATAAAATGCTCGGCAAAGCCTCGCATTTTATCCCTTTTCCTCGACTCGTTTAATAAATTCAATAATAGATAATCACTCTTGTAAAATCATCTATTTTTATAAGTGCCCTTATGTGTATTTTACTTTCACTGACAAGAACAATCTGCAAAGGTTTCTGAACACCATTTATATTTGCTATTGGAGTGTATTGGCCGCATTGTCAGCTTCTAAATAAAGTGTGCATAGTTTATGAAACATTTTCGTGCTCAAGTCGCATGAGAATGAATTTGTATTGCTGATAAATTTTAGATTTAAGGCGTTCTCCTATTATTTTGATAATTTTTAATTGTCCTGGTTATAATTATCAAAATGCCAAGAGTTGTTGTCATTTTAATATTTATGAGGCAGACATATTCGACAGACAAGTTTGCTGAGCATTAATAAAAGACATACTCTTAGGTCGTAGGTCGCATAATTGTACGAAATGTCTCGGAACGACTTACTTTGTTCAGTCAAACTTGGCCGCCTGCTTGAACAAACATTGGTTCTAACAATCCCTTCATCTAAAAAACATCTGCACTCTTCCTCTGGCTTCTGTCTTTGTGACACATCCCATCTTCAATAGTCTTATACACATATGTCTAACTATGTTGTTTTCACTTCCATTTGGTGGTACACTGTGTGGCTGACAAAATTTGCCAAAACAGATACATGTAGATCTAGCTAACTAGCAATAGAACAGTAGCTTTATGGAATGTTAGTTATCGGCATATTTGATACTCTTGTTCAAACATTTACCTATTACAGTGGATCCTCGTTTCAATTACATCGTTTTGATCACTAAAGTTGGACGTTAAACTAAACTTGTTATAATAAAGTCTTAATTTATCACAGAGGGACATGTCTGTGCAACTCAATATAATGCTTTTGGTTGCAATAAAGCACAGAAGCAGATTTTTAAATATCGCGAATAAAACGCGTTTTATATGTCATATGAATGATAAATAGAATTTTGCATTCGTGCTCATGTTTTATTAAACCCGTTGAGGAAAGGCATCAAATGTTCGGCACAGCCTCTCATTTTATCCCTTTTCCTCAACAAAGGCATAAAATACTCGGCAAAGCATCGAATTTTATCGCATTTCCTCAACTCGTTTAATAAATTCAATGCCGAGCCTTTTTATTCCTTTTCCTCATTCATTTATACCTGAATACGTGCTCATGTAAGATCCTCTTTTTTCTTCAGTGCATTATTTACGTGTTTGTGTACCTTCACTTCTGAAATTACAAAAGTGCTACCTCAATTTGTTTAAATACGTTAAACAGTTTGGCGGCAATTAATTTTAGTGTATGTTCGGTCGATATTTCAGTCGATTCTTGAAAAGTCTTCCAATTATCCCCATGGAAACCAGGGCGGCCGGTCTTCAAGGTTTTCCTGTCAGGTCAGAAAAAGGACATAAAAAGTAGAAGTAAAACAAAGATCAGGAATCGATACAATTAACTTACTCCACCCATCAAAGACACCAAAGTGATAGAAACACAAACATGAAGCGACCAGACCATAATGGAAACCTAAACAAAGGAAGGCCATAAGGACAGTTACTTTCCCGTAAAATGGCCAAATGGCCATCCAAAATGAAAAGACACAAGTGATGCACACAGTAAGTAACAAACAACAACATAAATAAACCGCCACAGAAGAACCGTCTTGGAACGGTTAGTGGAAAGAATTCCACTGGGGGGCTTAAATCGATTTTTACATGGCCATAATCCTCGCCCTTACTTCTGTCGCGGTATACACTAATTTCGTTTAGTCCGCACGAAGGCTTCCTAACTCACCAGTGTAACATCTCCAGAACATACAAATAAAAAAAACTACAGAGATGAAACAAGGTTGAGGACTCGACAGCATACAACAACAGAATTGCTGGAGCAAAAGAAAACCAACAGTTAGACTCCGAGGGGCCCGACCAAAGCCTGGAAACCTTAAATTAACCTCATCATCCGGGAATTTGCTAATTTCATGTCCAACTTCTCAGAATTGTGTCATCATTTCTTTCGCAGGTTTTGAGACTCTAATCAGTGGAATTGCGGTATAATGGAGCTCATGGCCATTTGCTTCAGCCACGGAAAAATATTTTCGGGGGAAATGGTCTCCCTAGCGAATATGCTTAGAACACTTTTGCTTAGCAGTTTAAGTGTACATGTTGGTTGTCAATGACATTTGAGCCATAATACGTTAAAAGGGGGTCATTGAGGATTTGTGGCCAACGGAGACTCCAATTACCCTAAATACATCTTAGTTAGAATGAAGTCCTCCCGGTATGCGCGCACAGCTAGGCCTCATTAAATTGCGCATTTGCATATTTTAATCTGAGTCTTCGCTGGGAGCTTATTCTCGAAGTCCTGTTTTCACTAATTTTCACATCATATGGTTGAAATCGACTTGGGACCACTAAAAGAAATCATAAACAGATGAAATCACGTCAAACAACCAAATGGCTAAAATCAGGCATATGGGTATGACTTGTGCACCATCTCTCCCGCCCATCGGGGCTTGGAGAAATAGATGGGCTACATGATGCTTCACACCGAGCTCAAACCGACTGAACATGAATACTGGTAAACCGATGAGAATGTCTAAGCCTGCCCAGACGAGGGGTTGTGAGTCAGACCGTCCCTAGTTATAATCCTAGCAGTTTATTTGGGCAGAAGGGTTCAAGATGTCTTAATGTCGGGTAAAAATCCTACAAAATCGGAGACAACGTCTCAAAAATCACCTAGATATTGTGGCGGGGACGTAAAATCTCAATACAAATTTGTTATCCAAAATGGTGATTCCTTTTTTTTTTTTTTTTGTTTGTTTGATTTGAGGTTTAACGTCCCCGTCAGTTTGGAGACGTCGCCTCCAATTTCGTGGGACTTTGACCGATATTGAGATGAAATGACATCTCAAGCCCTGTTGCTAAATGAAACCAATAGGGTTTATAAGCATGGACGGACCGACTCGCACCGCTTTGCCTGGGCAGGCTTATCATTGCCTCTACTTCTATTTTAGATCCTCTAAGTTGTTTACCAGTATTCGTTTGCAGGTCAGTTTTAGCCTTGCATAGAATACATTTCTTCAAGCCAAAAATGGTGATTACTAAATTATATTCTACAAAGACATGTCACCGTATTTGACATTTCAGCCACGCCAGCTATACTCTGTCCCGACATTAAGACAGAAGCATCGTCAGACCATGAAGGAGAGTCCCATGTTCCAGTTTCTCATAATACTACAAACTTCGACCTCATGGCATTATGCAGTGCGCCAACATGGTTAGGTCCTGAAAGGCGGAAAACCAGACGGCGGCGATCTCCCTTGCCTCCTCCAAGTCCACTCTGTGCTGTAAGTAAGAACAACTGCACACAAATATGCTATATCAATACAATATATACATGTATTATTCAATATTTTATTTTATGCCAGTGATAAAAGATGTGAAGGAATCTCTCATGGACCGTGCGATTTTCTTGCAGTCTGTCCAGTGGTGTACGTTAACAATCCGGTTACAATCACCCGTGCAAAGTAGAAGTAAAACAAAGATCAGGAATTGATACAATTAACTTACTCCACCCATCAAAGACACCTAAGGGAAAGAAATACAAACATTAAGCGACCAGACCATAATGGAAACCCAAACAAAGGAAGGCCATAAGGACAGTTACTTTCCCACAAAATGGCCATATGGCCATCCAAAATTAAAAGACACAAGCGACACACACAGCAAGCAACAAACAACAACATAAATAAATCGCCACAGAAGAACCGCCTTGGAACGGTCAGTGGAAAGATTTCCACTGGGGGGGGGGGCTTAAATCGATTTTACGTGGCCACAATCCTCGCCCTTACTTCCGTCGCGATTTAGACAAATAAAAACCCAGTTTGAGTATGGACAGCTTTTTGCTATTTTTCTTAAGGATAATTTGACAATTAGCGGGATTCAATCGGCATTAACATATATATATATCGCTATCTTTTAGTGTTCTAAGGATAAGATGTTCAGATTGAAAGGTGTGCAAACTTCCTGCTTTCTGCTTTGAACAGAGATATTAGAACCGTCTCGTTTCTAGTTTGATGGTAATCACGAGAACAACCTTATCATGATTCTGATGAAGAGGTTTCAATCAAAATTAAGCATAAATTAGTATAATTATTGTCAATCGCTATGAACCCGAATACCAAGTTATCACTAAGCCGGATAATAAATGTCATTTTGTTGCGCTAAGTGTGTTTCGATTCAGTTTAATGAAACGATATTGTTCTGGGAATGTGGTGAAACACTGCCTTTTAATATTAATGCTTCGTGCCGTCTCATTATTTCTAGATATAACTTACATTTCAGGATGGGACTGTTGCCACGGGAGAAGCCGGAACAGCTCTTGGCCATGAACAGTCTAACCTGTTATATCCCGGTCAGGCGTCAAGTCAAGTGTCAGCTCTTTTACGAAGAAGCTCTTCTCGACGGCGTTCACGTCGAACTACATCAGCAGATCCACCAAGTAGACATGCTAGTTTCCACAGCCGTAGATCAACAAGACGATCTCGCCCTGGGACCCCAAGTACAGGACCTCACAGTCCTAATAGTCCTAGTAATCTGAACAATCCAGAAATTAAAATAGACACACCAAAGCAAAGTCCTGTTCCAATAGTGAAACGACCTGCAAACCTTTTGCTTAAGGAACGTCATACTGTATCTTTAGACTACAGCACAAAATCAAATTTAGGACCAGAAAAACTTTCTAGATCAAATCGAAGACGAAGGCGGGTCGGTCGGGATCATACAAATGACCCGCATGATAATGCTGATAGTAATCATTCTGATAGTTCGAATCCTTGCTCAAGTACAAATTTAATTGAAGCGTTAAGTGATGGATCTACAGAAATGTT